>JAUTBT010014305.1:0-22970 GCA_032361225.1 Lepetodrilus schrolli
CCGAAATCAGCTAAGCTGGAAGGCGACTGTCAAAGCAGTACACACACACACACACACACACACACACACACACACACGCACACACGCACGTGTATGTTTTTCTAGTATATATAGAGATTATTATATTAGATATCGTCTATATCCTTTTAATAAATACTAATTTATTGTATATACATGCACATAAATATTTGTCAAAATTAAGCTGATTTTTTTTTAGAAACAAATGGCAAAAACAGTGTAAATAATGTCCATATTTAACTTTCCATTAGATGATAAATAAATGTACATGTAAGGTATGATCATATCTTGTTTGCCAATCCCTGTACCATAATGTGCATAGATGAATTTTGTACATGTACAACTTTAAAGGGAATAAAAGGAATAAATATTGTAATAACAATTAGCTTAGAAGTGAAGTGAATACTCGCACAAATAATGCTCACTTCAAATTTCTTTGCACAAAGACAAGTTAACCGTAAATTCGCCTACATGACTTACTACTACCTACATCAACTTGATTGGTTGTTGTCTGTGAACTGTGTACAACCCATCAAACATGCATCTAACGCAGTGGTCGTCTACTGCTTGCTCAGATGGTTGCCTCACCAAGGCTAATTCTCTGCAATCAATTGACAGATTTCCCTCGGGAACCGAGATGAAAGCATCCGTATACTTATGACGGGGCTTAGTATTATGATAATTTTAGTAGCGTGGAATGGACAGAAATACTATTCATAAACCATGTTTCTCTTTGAGTACAATAGTAGATATACATTACATGTAAATTCTTTGAACATATTAATTGGTCACATAATGAACACACACTGAATATACTGATTACAATTATTATGCTTTAAATATACATTGTCTAAATTGGCTTGAATTTAGCCATATCTCGAAGGTCTGGAATTATTTAGTTTGTCTGTTTACGATGCTAACTCCAATGCATATACTAATATATACATGTGCAAGTACATTTGTTTATGTGAATACACACGGGTGTATTCGTTGGGTATTCGGGGCATCATACCATGTATCCCTCGAGGCAGGCTTTACAACTAAATAAAGGATAACTAGACACTTGAATGTGACATAAGTTAGCTTTGTCTATTCAATAGTAGTATGCATTTGACAAGTCGTGACTTAATACTCCTATTTGTGAGCTAATACGTTTGCATCTCTGTTATGTTTAGTTAGGAGATAATCCACCTCAGTTTTCATTTGTGATGAGGTGCTCTACAGTGGATTTATAAGATCTACAGTTTCATTTAACACCCAACGCTTAAGCTGGTAATTATGCCAATGAGAATAGAATTTGCGTTTATTTGCTTTGCAGTCAAAGTTTCGGGTACACTCAAACCGGTCTTAGCACAGCTTCATCTGAACATCATGGACTTGCTTTGAAATGAATGACGTCCTATGTTTCATCAGATTAAGATAATGGCCTGCTTTGCTCCGCATTTCTTGCTACCGTAACGTTTTGGAATATGGTAATTTATTATAATTTCGAGTCTAACATCCCCATTTACAGCACAGAATGAAGTGATAAGCAAAATAAATATCCAGAATTCATTTATAAAAAACTTTATAATATATAGTGTATACGTTGGTATAAATAATACATATATGTGTGCTATTTATGATACTACATGACGGACTTCAGACACTTAATACATATAAACATAACTCGCTACTCGGTCAGACAAGTATGATTGATCATAAGCTATATAGGATTACAGTTCACAGAGTAGATATATTGAAAGACCCTTGTTTTCGTCACATGAACAGATAAGAATACATCCTCTACCAACAGCTCGTAGAGTTCCAGTACCTTCATTCAACTCTGGATGACCCAGTGATGCAGAGGATGATAAGAATCATTAGAGGGTATTTAATCAATCACAGAAATTGAATATATAGAGTATCGCATATTTTGGGGTGAAAATCCTCACTGCGTTTCGTTTGGTAGAAGTGATAGGAAATCTTGGAAGAACCTTGCCGCCTTTACCACAGAATGTTGACATAATTGAAATCTAGATGTGTACTTAGGATCCTTGCAAGCTTGACAGTCTGTCAATCTAGTAGAACTATCGGACAAAATTCGACCACAATCGGTGATACGAGAATTGGGGTCGATTCTGCAAGCCCAAGCACACTCGATTTACAGCTAAATACACATTAATTTGGCCTGTCTTTCAGAGAAACTGCCAATAAACAAATAGGCTGAGAATGTAAGCTGACGTTTCTACCTTGACAATGATAACACTTGCACATGTGTGCAAGGGCCTACGTAGATTATACACTCTACATGCATCTTATAGCATTGTTGTATATACTGCTTGTCTTTAACTTATGACTGGCACCTAACGGTCTGAACGTCTGTCAGTGAGGCAATGTTTACAAATCTATTTTACTAAGATATTTCTCAAGGAAACGGATCCTTCCTGTTTACACATGTCACGTACGTACTAGTACAGGAACAGAAATGTTCTGTTTCCGGCATAACTTCCGCTTCTTATCATCGAATGTCGTTATCATGTATCAATCTTAACAAAAGCTTATTCAGGCCCTCCAACCGATGTGATCCCTGGCATGAATACCGGCCTAATAATAGCGTGTATCCGAAACAAAACATAAGGATGGGATTGAAAACGTCTCATTTCTGGTATTGGAATATTGTAATTTGTGGTGGCACATGGTCCCGTACATTGCACGACTGACCGCTCAGGTTAAAATGAAGCACGTTCGAGCTCGGCTGGTTCGTAGAAGGGTGACGGAGAACCTGCTCGTATCTAGGATTCGGTCCTGCCCCACACTGCCCCACAAAATCTTTAGGCAAGTGGCTTAGTTCGATAATGCCTCTGTTCACCCAGCAGAGAATTGGTACCGGGAAGGATGAGATGGACATGTGAATGATAACAGTGTAGCGTCTTGAACGGCAGCTTGGGTTGTATACTCCCCATGGAGTTGAGAAAGAAAATGAGTGTACACAGATCCATTGACCGGGGTGATAATGTAGCGCTATGAGCATGCCGCTTTCGAGCGTGGATTTGCCGCAAAATAAATGTTCACATTATTGTTATTATGGTACGTGTAGGTCTACTATCAACACCCCACGGTCATCACAGAAGAAGGACGAACAGAAGCTGAAGGTCTTTCTTGACCTTAAAATGTACTAATCATTAATTCAATATTGTTATATTTTGGCATTTATTTTTGTGGTTGTCTGTTCAAATAGACTGGGCTATTGATAGCAAAGCATCACCATTGGTTTCATCGTTGCCATGCCAAACATAGGAACCAAGCAGTATTTAAATGTGTTTTCCTGCGTACCATTATATATGCCAGTCCTGCCGTTGGCGTCTATATGCTAGGTATGCATCATGAGCTCCACAGTTGTGTTTATCCCAATGAGATATTTATATTGATGCATACCCATAGGGTCCTTCGCGGTCTAAGCCGTGGGGCAGCATTTCGTGACGTTTTCGTCTGTATCCGTCTTTGCAACAATAGAGCCATACAGTTGGAAAACTTGTTTTCCTCCAAGGTCGGTGACGGAACCAATCAACATCGGCATACACCGACACACCTTCCACGGCATACCCACAGATCGAGTCCCTGTGTAAAAGGATCTCAGTTGAAGACAGTTGTAGGTCGCCGAGTGTAATTAGTATTCTACGTAAGCATGGTAATGCTATGCGGAACAGACGGTACGGCATAAAATCTGTTTCTCAGAACTAACATATGATACTGAACGAGTTAAAAATAAAGAACAAAACATACATATATTATATGAGAGCAAACAAAAACTCCCATTAATGAATACAAAACTACGTGAACAGAATATGAGGAGAATTTTGTACTCATTTTATATTGAGATAAATCAGCAAACTTTGTACTTGATTCGACCAGGACCTCGCCTATATACCTACTAGTATGTAGTATTGCACACTTCACACTTCACATTGCATTAAACACTTGGACGAGTCAGTACCAGATGTCATACAGTCATATGTATAAACCTTATAGTACATTAACATTTTATGAGCAATACAACACCGCTGACAAGGTCTATTGACTACACCTGCATTAAATGGTCGACAACAATTGTACTTAATCGCTGAGGTGAACAGAAAGAGGACCAACATAAATATTTTCCATAAGAGTTTTCTTCAATAGTATAAATGTCCATACATTTCGCCGACTCATGGTGAGAGTGTTGTTCTTCAGTGTTTCGCTACATTGACCATCAGAGTATATAAACTGACCATCCATGTGTGTCGAAAATGACCAGGTCTACTCAACAAAATCAAAATAATTAAGGGCAAGCGGATATCAATGTGAGGACATACACACTACAGTGTATTTCAGTGGTAGGACGACAACAGTGTGATATTTGTTACAATATGTGACAATAAGTGACTCTCAGTTGTAAAATATAATATCGGAATGGGGCTGGAAATCAAACATCAACAAATACATCATGGTGTCTTTCATAGCCGGAATTGGATGGCTTAAACACTGTTGGAAACCCCCCTGTTACAATATGTCAAGACATGGTGCTGTAAAGTGACCGGCTTTATTAGCAGGAATAGTCTCTAAAATCTTTATTTATTTTTTATTATTCTATTTCATTTTTCTCTTTAAAGGTTACAGAACAAGTAAGATATTACGTCAATACATAAGTGTTCATACACACCAGACACATGTAAATATAACAGTATACAAGCACACGCACGCAAGATGAAAACAAATATAAAATTGTACATATGGTGGGTTACAGGAGTTCTTACGTTTCATTTAATATATTATGGAAGGTTGATCAAAAGCAGAAAAATGTATCATATCTACATTCTGTGAAAGCTATGCATTTTGTTGCGCAGTAATATAATTTGATTTCTTTTTGTACATGCAGGAAGTTTGGTTTTGTACTACTTATGAAATTCTTGTAAATAAATTGCTTTGTTAAGAGAATGATGACATTTAAAGGATTATTATTTCCCCCGTTCTAACCTAAAATTATGTGCTCATTATTTAATTATATATGTGTCTTAATAGCAGTGATTAACCATTTACTTAATTGCGCCCAAATGTTTCTCTACAAGTTGCACGCTGAGAAGACAATTGCACAGAATCTGCTTTCGTGTTCGTGAACACCATAATACGGGTATACTCAAACCTGTCTTAGCAAAACTTCATCTGAATATCATCGACTTGCTCTGATATGGATGACGTCCTATCTGTCTGGAAGATACTCAAATGTCTTCAATAGACGGCAACGGTCTTCTCTAGGAATACGACATTATAATATTGTTAACGTCGACACCTTGATACATTGGCAGGAACTTCTGTTTGTAATCTGTATGCAGACGACTTCAAACTTTATCGGGGGATTCACATCTCCCCCAGGGAAGGGTAGAACTCCGAGCTACGCATGACTCCGTTCCTAGTGGAGTTAGATCAAGTGGCCTGGACAAGGCGGGGATTCAAGGCGAGAGAGACAACATGCATCGACTGAACTGAATTTGACATCAGTCACTTTCTTTGTATCTGTTGTCAAGATGCGGATATTAAGCAATTTCCATGCGGATATTTAACAATGTAAATGCGATATAAGACAGAGCTTATTGTTATATGTTCAAAGCAAGGGCATCCAAAACTCAGAAATCTAAGTTAATTGTACCCAGGCTCCTTTTCGTGTCGGCAGCAGATCAATACAGCCAAATTGGCGTTCTTAGTGTCTTAGTTTAGCAGATCATGAATTTATAGAGCAACAACTGAACAATGTCAACAATATATGCAACATTGCCTACTTTCACTTCAAAAACATGGATTTGGACAAACAACGATACATTTGGTACTCTGTTGCAATATTTCTTGTGAAGTAAGGCAATGAATTACTAGTATATTGTTTAATATGTATCACATCATACCAATGGAAAGTTACAGAGAATTCAGAATGTGGAATAGTAGAACCAATGTACGTAAATATCATAAGATGTAGACCTATTTACAAGAACTACGTACGTACTAGTTTCTCAAGACCTTTTATGTAAGCTTATTGCCAGAATATCTGCATGATTTTCAGAGGTCATGTATGTGAAGTGTTTTTCACCAGTTCACTCCAGATAAATGACGCGTGGCAAATTTATATTATCAATGTACACACACTGTAATGTGTTTAACGTGTCTCATAGTAATTAATTATGACAGGATAGAAGACCAAAATGGTAAGATGAGTGGGTAGAGTTTCGAACATGAAGCGGTGTTAAAATCTCAAACTTCCTTCACAGATGTGACGTAACATATGAAATAATAGTCTAGTAAAATATAGTTAGTAGACCACATAGACCACAACGAATGGGTGTGCGGTTATATATACATAATCGGGCAATTTTCTCTCTCATATATTTAAACATATATATTTACAAAGCATAATTAAAGATTAGAGTCTACAATAGTATATTATAGTAAACTCTGTTTGCACTTTTCAGCAGATAATATTTATAATATTGGGACATTAGGCTACATCTATGTCCTTACAACGTTTCCATACAATAACGAGACTTTTGCGAGATCTCGAAGTAGTCACGTTACGTTACGTTACCAGTTATTTACGTTGGGATGTTGACGTTTTGCAAACGTTGTTGTAACTATGCGTTCATTTCTCAAACACCTAGAAGAAGCTACATAGGTGTGATAGATTTAGATCTAGATGTAGATCTAGATCTAGATCTACTTTATGATTCCAATTCATATTTCAACGATGACGATAGATGTCATACGCCGTACCGTCTGGCGAAGTTGAAAGGAAATCATGATCGGCTCTCGTGTGATCGTGATGGTGATCGTCCAACTTGTGACCATGAAGCCTTGGCCATGGGTATCGACCGTTCTACTGCACCTGTTTATCAAACACCTACATATTATGAAAATACAAAAGGATATTACTGTTCACAAAATCCTAACCCAGTAATAAACGTAAGTAAGTTAAGAATAAAATGGTAACTGTTGTGTGTATGTGTGCGTAAATCAATATATAGGGAAATTGTAATATATCTCGATATATACTCTTCAAAAAAAGAAACGCATAGCTGGTATATACTGAGATTGCCTTGCAGGTTTATTTAATCAAGATAGAGCTTAATAACAAAGCAGTAGAATTGAAACTAGCAAAACATGAGCATATCGTCACTCATATAAAAAAAAAAATCTATCAACAGAATTAAGTCACTGTATCAAGGTCAAGGTCGTTGACTCTAATACCAGTATGAGCTCCATGTGCGGCAATTATGGCTTGACACCTTCGCATGGAACTGAATAATGTCTTACACTTGTTGGGGAATCGTTGCCCATGTTTCCTGCAAGGCCTGGAGCAGCTGAGGTAACATCTGGGGCGCAGGGTTATGTCGTCGTAAGCGTCGGTCAAGTTAGTCCCAGTGTAAGTGATAGCCGGCCACACCATAACACTCCTCCCGCCAAATCTGTCCACCTGCCGCACAGATAATGCACGCAATTATCCGTGTAACGTTTGTTATGACGTCTGTTAACTCTAGCTCTACTGTCGGCACGATGAAGCAAAAATCGTGACTCGTGACTCTTCACCACTGCTGTCGATGCCATATCAGACATCGTCTGCACCATGTAAGCTGCTGACATCTATGTTGCACCGTTAAAACGATCCGTCTAGCAGGCCTTCTTGCTCGGATATTGGCTTCTCATAAAAGTTTCTTACGGTCTCGTCCAATATTCTACGCAACCCAGGTATAGCAGAAGTTGACGAAGATGCAGTTAGGTATCTGTCACATAAGTGCCGTAAGCGTAAGGATCGGTCTTGCGCCGCTGTAGTACTCTAGGACGACCGGATCTGGGTCAATCACGTGACATTCCAGTTTGCTGATAATGGTGCCAAAGCCTAGATATTGTGCTCTGAGATCTATTCAAAAGACGAGCAATTATGGATTCCGACTCACTGGCTTCCATTCGGCCAATTGTATTGTTACATTGGGGTTCTGTCAGCCTGGGCATAATTTCAACGCAACGTAGCGACAGTATGGATAATGTGTGCATGAATGTGAATCAATTTTCTGTCAAGGGGTAATACACGTGCTGTACGTGCATGTTTTGTACATGGAAAATGTGAATTCAGCAACCATAACATTGGATATTGTGAGAAAAACATTTCCACGTGCTGACGTCAAATAGTGCGCCTTGTCAGGTTAAAAATTGCATGGTATAATGTCCACTAGCCATTGAATAAGATTATATTAAAGACATATTATCGTGTTAATTAAAAACTAATGTAATGAAAAATATGTGCTATGCGTTTCATTTTTTGAAGAGTATATTATTTATTATTATTTATTATCTATTTCCAAATTATTTGCGAATCCTAGAGACAGTAGTATCCAGATATAAATCAGAAAATAGGAGCTTAATATTGACAATCAATAAAATATAAATCAATAAAATAAAAATTACATATTGTGCATGTGTTCTATTAGTTTTAATGCATATATTATGTGAGTCATATTATCTAATATTCAACATCTTTGAAAAGCACCCTTTCCATGATCTTAAGTTTAATTTGTCATAAATTATGTCTTGAAATGGCATTGCAGCTATTGACTTTTAATGGTGATGTTTGTTGACCAAGTCTCCCTGCTGGTGCTTGATTGACTCATTCAAGTAGATCCCTGTGGAAAATGAGAAATCTCTTTAGATAACTTAATAGTACATCCAATACTTGAATGCCAGCTCTAGAAAAAGTGCAGATTTCTTCAGTTGTTCTTGATAGTAATATTGTATTGACAGATCATTACATTAACAGACTAATTTTAATTTTAATTTATTTTTTTTGAATTGGGGTTTAGAGTCACTTTCAAGATTCTTTCACTTATATCATAACTTGTCAGTTTAGGGCAGGAGGAAACCCACAACATCCGTAGCGCTGAATGTTGCGGTAAACCTGCGAGCATCGGCTGGTACTGACATTGCATACTATCAATATCGCGTCAGAAAGATAACTTTAACAAACATTGATGCTGGGCCCCCGTGCCGGGATTTGAACCCGGAATGTTTGGCTCTGAAGTCCAACGTTCTACCACTGTGCTACCACCCGCCCCAACGGACAAAATGCATTCATGAGGCAGGTTTTTATTAACCAATATACAATAATATGAATTCTAAGTATAGTACAGGCTGCATGTACCATGATTTATATAACTTTAAAAAGAGAATATATTAATTTACTAATGCTAGTAATAGATATTAGTAATATAAATTAGTTTAACAGTCTTTTACATCATTGATTCATTTTCAATACTATGACTTGAATCATAGAATGTCTATATACATGTATGTCTATATGGACAATTCTTGAAGGCCACAAAAAAAAATTCTAGTGAAAAAAAATGTAGATTTGTTCAAGTGATTTCAAGATTTTCTGAATGTTTTATTTACTTATTTTCTTTCCTGTGCTTGGTCAAGTCAAAATAATCATGAAGCTAGTGCAAATTACACTTATAATTGAGACACTTTCTATGACAAGAAATAAGTCGGTATGTTTCATAACACAAAAAAATAATTTGGTTTTGACTTAGCATGAAATAACAGTCATATTCCACTCCAGGGCGGCAATGGCTACAGACTGGTGCCAGTTCATGACGATACATTCACAGTGTGCGTTCCTACCTCTGACACCAGTAATGACCATCAGACCTACCCCACCATCCTCAACTTCCGCAACCCCCACGGTGAGGACATGGGAGCCAGGGATGGCCCAAGTCCAGAGAGTGACAAGGACAAGCTGATGTGGGTGGATTCTCTCAATAGCTGGGTGCCGAACAAGGTAAGACATTATTATTATTATTATTATTATTATTATTATACACATTTATATAGCACAACTGCACTTTTAAGAAATGGGTGAACAATAGACATATCTATAAGGCAGTGTTTGTGGGGCGGGTGGTAGCACAGTGGTAGAACATTTGGACCAGAGCCAAAGGTCCAAGTTCAAATCCTGTTCAGGGAGTCCGGCATCAATGTTTGCAAAAGTTAATTTTCTGATGCGATATCGATAGTATGCACTGTTTGTAGAGTGGCAATGCAGATGTCATCCTCGGTCTTGTCAGTATCAGCCGGTGCTCGCAGGTTTACTGCAACAATCAGCACTACGGATGTTGCAGGTTTCCTCCTGCCATCTGACAAGTTGTGATATAAGTGTTTGCAGTTCAATTTTATTTGTTTTATTAAATATTCATTTGTGTAAAGTTTCAATCTTAATAAATGTATATATAGTCTATTTATATTTCAAATGAATTGTGATTATATCAAAATATATTTATGGAATGTATGAAATAAATTCAACAAAATTAAAAGTAAAGTTATTATCTCTTTTGATAATGCTAAAAATCTGTTATTGGACTATTTGGTAGATATTTGTATTACTTTGGTAGCACATGTAGAATAGGGCTGGCAGATATTTTGTGGGGAAGCTTTCTACCAAATTTCGGAACTCGGTTTTAAGAATCTGGTACCATTCTTCTTCCAATGCATCTGCAAGTTTTTGAAGAGTGACTGTAGGTGTGTGGAAATTCTTCATTGTTAAAATAATAGAAAGGTACATTTATATGTCCAAAATGGCAACTGGCCCTTAATTAATTTTATTGAGTATATATTCATGGAACATTAGAGCAATATATGTATGTATCAATGTATGTATCAATGTATAGATAAATACATCATCACATTCATGAAATATTTTATCACTACACTAGTTTATATCAGTTATATAGTGTGCATAGCTTCATATTTCCTTAACGTTTAGTTCTAGTAGGCTTTCCTCCCACAATAAGCAGATCATTGAAATACTGTAGACAACAGCATCAATACCACTGCCTCTGATTTATTTAATTGGAAAATTAAATGTGGAATACTTGTTCAAATGTAATATTAATATATTAGAAAAGTCAATTGTTTTCTTATTGGACTATCAGCTTGTTTACTATTTGAACAACCAGTAACAGCAATTATGCAATGTTTTCACACGTCTGCACTAAATGACCAGATGCTAAGTACCTAAATAACAGTGTACATTACTATTATGATAAGAACATGTTGACAAAGTGAGAATTATGCCATTCCATTACATCCCAGGAAACCATTCAGCTGATAACCATATGATGAGATTTAGTTGAGTGGACGTCACCATTCAGTACCAGTATTTCATGTATATCCAACTAGCTGTGACGGATTTAGGCCTACCAATGAAATAGTGGACTTGAAAAGCCAGATCGAGAAATACAAGATTATTCGATGACTTGAACAGAATCTTGATTTTTATAGAAAACACGAAAAAAGTGATGCTAACACAGCATGAACAGTGGGTAGTCTGGATGTTGTTGAGTGAAGGAAGACGTATGTTTAACATGTGATGTCACATTCACGTAATCACGTACCATTAAAAAACGCAATATTCAAAACACTTGATCAGGAAGATCCCTCTATTTTGATGTTTTGTGAGGCACTTGATGCATGAAAGCCAACAGTTACATTAATTACTATGTAAGAGAAATAACAATAAATGACTCTTTATCAAGATAAATTATAGATCTTGGTCTAACTGTATTATTATATTTTATCTATGCAGATTTTCTGTTTTAATAATGGTACATTTCTTTAAAATTTCTTTTTCCAATTACATTTTAAATAATGAAGGAATTATTTGTAGATTATATTTTACAATTTTGCAAACAGTTACATTACTTATTGCGTATGAGAAATAACAATAAACGACAGGTAAATTTACACTATAATTTCAGCACTCTCGACATCCTATTTACGTCCCTTTAAGATTTCTATTTCAATACTTGACTTGAGGAACCACCTAGTAATGACTACAGTAAACACTTAGCAAGACCATAAATATAGTAATAAGTATTTTCAATTTGTATTGTTACACAGAGCATTTTATTAAATTACCAACAACACACATGTAAATATGAAAGTGATCAGGTGTTTTACCTCGTTTTCCACAGTATTTCACTCAATGATATGTTTATGGTCGGAGGAAAACCTACAGTAAGTCCCAAATGTTCACATGAACAAAGGATGATAATGGCACACTATATATACAGATAATGACTCCTAAACTTTCCCATGTGAGACAATGGTTTCCACAAAGAAGAAGATATCAGTACCACATTCAGGATTCAAACTGGCACATTTAGAGAGGAGGGCAGTTAGATACCCATGTACAATATTAATCTCATATCAATGTGGCAGTATGCACAATATGGTACTAGTACTTTTCTATTTCCATTTTATAGGTAAACACAATAACAGTAACCCTCTACCTGCTGGATTAGGGACAGCACTGCTCTTTGGTACATTTCGATAAAGGACAACACTGCTGTTTAAAGGGTTAAAGGCATTTCCATTGGGGACAGCACTGCCCTTTAGGGTATTTCCATTAGGAACAGCAGCGCAGTGTTTAGGGCATTTCCATTAGGGACGGCACTGCTGTTTAGGGCATCTCTGTTTACCTCCAGCATGGAGAGGGTTAAGGAGAGTTAGAAAGAATTGATTGATATTTGTTCTTTGTTGTATTGAGACTGACAACACATGTAAGTAACAACTTTAATATCCAAGAGTTATAAAGGATAATTACTTGTAGGTATTGTGAATTGTAATTCTTTTTCAATATCCCTATCTGACACATTTAAGTCACACCCAGTTCTTGTACTAAATATTATAAACTTTAATCATATTAAATTACAAATATTAAAGTGTGCACAATTTATTTATCGAAAAAAGATTCTGAATATTACATATAACTGTAAAATTCGGGATATTGCTAACAATTACTCTTTATCTAGCTAATTTATTGATCTTGGTCTAACTATATTATTTCATGTTATCTATGCAGATGTACAATGGTACATTTCTTTAAAATTTATTTTTCCAATTACATTTGAAATAATGATGGAATTATTTATAGATCATATTTTACAATTTCGCATTTGTGGGCAAAGCTTTGCCTAGTATATGTTACTGGGGCAATAGTTATCATTAAAACATCTCTAATTTTGGTAGAAATAATGTCAGCCCGCAGACCAATGGCACTTAAAACCACTGTTGGCACGCTAACTTCATTTCTAGCGTGCCCTTTTGGCCCTCTTGATTTTCAATAGTTCATTATGGATTTTTTAAACGGTTAAATATGAACATTAATCAAAGTATACAATACAAATATATGCATAATGACACACTCATACACATGCAATTATGCATATACATTTACACCAAGCCATAAGCAAAATAGACGCATTTTGTCAGTTAATAACTCAAGTGTTTTCAGAAATGATTATGGGAAATATGTTAAATTCTGATGAGACATATCTTTATCATGATTACATCAACAGGAAGCATGTTGATATTTATCATCTCTATTAATATCATAGCTTTTGAAAGAAAGTAATGAACATGGTCTTCGAAATATGAGGAATGTCATTGAATGTGTTGTAATGTGTACTGCAATGTGTACTGTACTGCAATGTGTACTGTACTGCAATGTGTACTGTACTGCAATGTGTACTGTACTGCAATGTGTACTGCAATGTGTACTGTACTGCAATGTGTACTGCAATGTGTACTGTACTACAATGATCTTATAGACAGTCAGAAATGGTATCAGTTCGGCAGCCAAACACAGTTTTTGGTCTGAACCCGGAATTGAAGTCTACCTAATGTTATTTTATCATTATTATCAAGGAAGGTCCACTTGATGCCACCTTGAAAAAGTTAAGCAATTTCTTTTATTACAATTATTATTTTTCATTTAAGATCTGTGGACCTTGATTATTCAGTCATCATAATGCATGTGATTGTTATATATGATAAAGCCATTAGTTTAATGGAAAATTAAGGGCCCTTAGATGTTTAGGAGGGAACTCTAGTTTCCAGAACTAGTTTCATGGCTATATGGACATGTACACTTATTTCTACCCCTGAGTATATAACTGGAATATGGCAAAACTATAATATGCTGTCCTGTATCATCTGTGTGGTAACATCAATCAAAGGAGAGGTAGAAACTTGAGCTGTCTGCTTCATTTCCTATGCACAAGGATTGAGAGTGAAGTACTGTTTTCAAGTAGATATGAAGTGATAGTTCACTATTAGTCAAGTCAACCTAGAAGTGTAAATAACCCACCATCTCCCTGTCCGTGTGCAGTGCAGTCCAATTGTGTCAAAGCAAGTGTGTTATATTGTCCAAAGTCTTCATCCCACAGTCACAGACAGTATTCATGGCATATTTAGCAGTAATATGTCAAGAGTGAAGTCATTTACAATACAGACAGTGGATCAAATCTTGGTGTGTCATTACTTTTTCTGACGTCAAAAATACACAACCCCATGCGATGACTGGATATTTATATGTACTAAAAGTGTGACTGAAGAATGTTCCTGTGTGTTTATTACTTTTACTTCTACACTCGCTGTATTTCATTGTGTGCATTGAGCTCACCAGATGCACCTCCCGTATAGTATTGCTACTTGAAATTTGTGGAGATATTGTCACATGGTTGCTGGGTACCTGTGCATCGTTGCTGGGCCGACACGACTTGATTCAGTCGGTTGTCACAGTATGGTTACGGAACTCTTTTTCGTCTCTGTGATGTATCTGCATGATGTCATCACGCCCCAGTCGAGTGCGTTAAGCTAGATGCGTGAAGACATCACCGTGGTGCCAATGAAGACCCATGACGAGAGGGATTTCCTCTGCTAATACCACGGCCAATGGCATGTCAGCATGTCCCGTGATAAACTACTCCCGGCCTGGGTATTGGTTGGTATTATCATTCCAGTGTCGGGGATTACGCATGTCATGATCAGAGGTGGACAAAGTCAGTTTATGTCCTCCTACTGGAATCTATTGTTGTGTTCAGATTGTAGGTGGTAACCCTGAGGAAAGAAAAGAAGAAACAAAGGAGATAAGAAGGACAGAAGGCAGAAAGCAGGGAGGACAGAAGGAAGAAAGGAGGGTGGACAGAAGGAAGAAAGGAAGAAAATTAGATAAGGGGTGGACAGGAATAAAGGAAGGATTGAATGAAGAAATAGAGGATACTTGACTGTGTTTCTCAAATATCATGTTTTATGTCATCAAGTCAAGTGGGAAAGCTATTTTTATCACGAGTGGCAATAATAAAGGAAGGATAGAATGAAGAAATATAGGATACTTAACTGTGTTTCTCAAATATCATGTTTTATGTCATCAAGTGAAGTGGGAAAGCTATATTTATCATGAGTGGAATAAAATAAAGAAAGGAGAAGAGAATAAGGTTGGATAGGAATACAGAAATAGCAGGAACAAATGAATGAGGGATGACAGGAAGAAAGGAAGAATCTTTTTAAGGAAATTGAACATGACAATGTTTGGATATTTTCTTCAATATTGATCAGCATCTGAGAGAGACGGTGTTCTGAATAAATCTGGAACTCTGAAATCTGTATCTACAATGATTTATCAATGAAAACAGATCAGAGCCAACTTATCTGTGTTTTGTAATGCCTGTGTCATAACAATCCCCGGGCTTGAAATCTGGTAGAACTTTCTGAAGTCTGCTTCAATGGACACCAGCAGGGAACAATTGTCCTTATCTCTACACATACAAGCTGTTGTTTTACAAGAGGTGGTTTCGTACTAC
Source organism: Lepetodrilus schrolli (assembly GCA_032361225.1). Taxonomy (NCBI): domain Eukaryota; kingdom Metazoa; phylum Mollusca; class Gastropoda; order Lepetellida; family Lepetodrilidae; genus Lepetodrilus; species Lepetodrilus schrolli. Next base: position 15,714 of record JAUTBT010014305.1, read on the forward strand.
AGGGGATCAAACATTACGATAAGTCCAGACAACTATTGTTGTGTTTGGAAACAGGTAATATCCAACAATGAGATGATTGCCAGTGAGAGATCATTAATCGTTCCACGTAATCCCCAAACTGGCTGGACATTACTCACAGACTAGAACACTTGTATTTGACGTATATGCTCGGTCTGAGGAGAATGTGGATTGTCGTGATCTGAGGATATGTACACATTACTGCTCGTCATTCACGTGTAATGTTTACCTACATGTTGATGATTGATTACCGCTGGACTGGTGTATATGAAATTATATACAGAGCTGAATTATAATGTGGGAATTCTTGTCTTGGATCCAGGGAATCAGTTTGAATGTTGAATATTATGAAGACATCGTGAAGAATTATGTGCTAAAAAAATATTTATTAACCATCTCTCTGATGCATTAATTATTTGGCATCTCTGATTGCCTTCAGCAAAGAGAAGGTTAAATTTCTGACTCGTTGAGGCCGTCTACTGATAGCCGTCATTGAATATGGTCATCTTGTGATGGTCATTCAAGAGGTGAAGGTCTTACACTTGAATTGCGTTACTTTATTGAAAATGGTGTCAATGATAAGGAAATTGGAAAGAGCGGAAACATTTTTCAGCATGGAAAAACTGAGACGGAAACCGGTTCACGGGAAATTATTCCGTCAGCCTTCTGAACGATCGAGTCCCGGTGTGCTGGCAGACATGGCGGTATCGGGCAAAGCTATGACGCTACCACAGATATTCCCCAGCAAAGTGCAGAGATTCAAGGATCAAATGTGTCAAAGATTCACAGGCTTGGAAAAATCTACAACCGATTTGGACTCGGGTGTGAGTTTCAATTCTTATATTTTTCTATTATTTTCTTTGCTTTTTTCTCTCTCTGCACATAAACACCTGCTTTTGGATATTTTGGGTTGTGATGGTGATTGCTTTCTGTCATCATATCACTCTTGATAGTTAATATTACTCTTTCCCCACATAATTACGATGCGATTCATAGATAGTGACAATTAAAGTTGACATGAATGGAATGTGAAACATCAGTGCAACACTTGACACTGATCTATATTGAGAAATCTGGTTGTACAGTATCTAGAAACCTATTTGAACAGCACAAATGACTTTGATGAAAGTTACAGCATATTTATACAAATTGTCTCATTAATGGCATTTTGATGGTTCTATTTGATACCAATTTCCTCTTTATTTACCATATAGGAACACACTAACATGAATAATGATAGATGTCTAGGAAACTTAAAAGATTAATATAGAAATAACAACAGTTCAATTTAATAATATATTTGCCATATAGGAATGCATTAACATGAATAATGGATGCATAATGGATGCCTCAAGACCTGTAGCACTTGAAATGTAAATTTTTCATATTAACATAAAAATAACAATACATTTACAAATGATAGTATATTTACGTGAACTACACAGGAGAGGTAGACTGGTAGACATCTATCTCTCTTAGCTGTCACCAGTTTTCATTGGAGAGCTGTGACTGGGATTAACCTGTTATTCGTGTGGGTAAAATAACTTTTGTTTGACTCACGTCTTAAAGGCTTATCAGACAGGTGGAACAGGCAATTGTTCGTTTGGAATCATTATCAGCTTATGTTTCCTATACTCATGTGACAATTGTGGATGAAAAATAAATGACAATCTCTTTCTTTGTAGGTATCAATTCCATTTAATTTGGATAGTCCTATTTTTAAAGTTTGGGGCAAAAGTTGGTATGAAACACTAAGGAAAGTCTTAATTTTCGTAAAACTCCAATATTTCCAACTCTTTAAAAATAAAAATAAATTTTACTTTTGTTTGTATTATTTATTTATAACGTTATGGAACTGCGATTGCAATTAATGTCACAGGGAGAGGGTTAATGCATATTGGTATTGTTTCTCAAAGTTCGTATCCACTATGACACCATAGTGCTCACGTGCATAAGAGATTGCTACGAGATTGCTACGAGATTGATTATGGTATCTTATAGTAGATACGAGAGCCTCGAGAAACGATGCTATGGTTAGTAGATCAAGAGAGTGTATAATTTTGACATCATCGAACCAAATAGTTGACTAGGACTTGACTTGCTGATCTTTTTCATTTGAACATTATTTTGAAACATTGGTTGAAATCTTGACCAATATGATGAAGGGAGAACATTTCAAGTTATCATTGTTATACATGTCTTGTCAGTCTCAATTTCTGTGACACCCAGAACCTTGTGTGAGTGGCAGGTAGGCATGTACATAACCCGTCACTAGCATCCACTTTTTTGCAGCCAGCCTCCGACAGGAACTACATCAGTTTTGTACAGACTCCACCCACTGTGCCAAAACACTTATCATCAACCAGACGAGAGGTATTCTGTTTGAATCGCCCTTAAATGTTGTATACTTATAAAGTAATGTTGTTGGTTTTTTTGTGTGTGTATGTAGCTGTACATTATAAGATGCTCCTACTGGTCTTAGCCAGAAGAGTTACCCCTATGGCTCAGTCGGTAGAGCGTTGGATTCACAATACATCAACTCAGGTTCGAATCCCAGGATCGGCAGTCCTCAGTTATATGTACATGTACAAAACTCCTACTGAGGAAAGTTTGCTGGAAATCTTGAATATGTGATGTATACCTTGTTGAGGATATGACATGTTCCTAAATTCATAATGTATTCAGTATATTGACAGTGCAAATACCATGATATAATGCTAAACATAGGTATCTATAATGCACTCGTAAATACTTGAATTTCCTGCAATAAACTGCGAAAATTCAATCTTTAGATATGATTTACCACAGGGGTTCGATGATAGAATAGTTTAAATAAAATTGTTTTTACATTTTTTAAAAATATTATAGATATTCTAGATCTAAAAAAAAAAAGAAAAAGAAAAGTAATTTATGTAAAACAACATTTTTAAAAATCTTTTTAAATAAAATAATAATACCAGTAATATAAAGGGGACATGCTGCCAGTGTAGGTCAGCCTTGCCTCGCAATCTAATATCTATAACAAGGAAGGAAACTTGATGGTCCCTCAACACTTGACAGAAATTTTTTAAATGTGCATATCTATTTTATTGTCAAGCTCTGTAGTTGTCTTAATGGTACCATTTCATACTCCCCGTGGTTGGAGCAGTTCTTACCATAAATACCTCTGAATTAAATCATATCTCTGATAACCATGAACGAAGTTATTGAAATTTCCAAAAAAAATGTGATAAATCATTCTAGTTGTGGAGACGGAAGTTCAAGGACTCAATGCACGTTTGTTAAAAATAAATAGTAAATAGTCTTGCTGGAAATTCAAAGCTAAACATTGTATTCTGTCACGAAACAGTGCATTCAAAATCTGATGTCTAGCAGACAGTTCAATCTTTAGGTATGATTGACATCTAGTATTGGCAATATGACATACATGTAGGTATGATTGACATCTAGTATTGGCAATATGTTCAGTGCCAATGAGCGGCTATAAGCTGGAGATTAGACGCTATACATTACGAACAATTCCAAATGAGACATTGAAAAATTCAAAAATGTCTTAAAGTAGAGCAATATCCAGCATCCAAAACAGATGAAAATAAATTAATTATATTCCTCAAAATGTTTTATTAGCAATGACATATTTGTAATGCTCACAACACAAATATTTATTTGTAGAATTTACAAAAGAAAGTTATTTAGATTTTCTTTTTACATAGCAGTTGAATGCACTATTCATTGATAAGTTTTAAAATATAATTACTTCATTGGCAAGTTTTTTAATATTCGTGAGTTTTTAATATACGTAAGATGATTCGAACATGTGGTTGATTTTTGCTGTAACGTCCACAACATACTTTGTAAATTTGTAAGAGTATCAAGAGGGAATAAGAAACCTTTCTGCAGCAACAAAGGGTCACCAAGTGAATTCAGTGCACAAGTTTTGACATCTCAGGTAGATTTGTAAAAATTTGACAAGAACTTCAAACACAAATTTCTGGATCAGAATGTAATTTCCACAACGTGGAACTGCCCAGATACTATTGTTATACATGAAAGTATGATTGGCATATATAGTAACATAGGCCTATAAGTATGATTGGCATACATGTAGGTATGATTGGCATACATGTAGGTATGATTGATATACATGAAGATAATTATTGTAATTATGCATGTAACTTTAAAAAATAAATGTTACGTAGTATCTCAATGTAGTCCTACAATATGTAACGTGACCAAAGGCTACCATCTTGCAGTTGTGTAGAGGAGTGTCATGGAAACTCAGTACATTCACAAGTGTGTATTGTATTTTTCTATACAAGAGTAGGCTGGCTGGGCTGTGTGAGATATCTGTGGTCTACAGCAGAGTCCACCACTTCAAATTGTCCTGCAATCACCAAGTACCAGCTATGAGTTACAGGGTTCAAAGTATTAGCTCACTCTCTGTATCCGGGCTGGTTTCCTCGTATAGCCCTCCTCACTTCAGAAGTACTGTTTGCTTTAAGTATCCTCATGTAATATGAACTGCCATGCAGATGTGGTTGACCACTACATGCACATACTGTAATCTTCATCGAAAGCTGCCGTTTTTAAGAATGGACGGAAAATATTGAACCTTACAGCAGTGTGGTGATAAATCCTATGAAGAGATATTCAGGTGAGAAATCAATAGATATGATAGATATTACTTTAATTTTATGATAAATATGAATTTAATCTCCACAAAATTAAAAGTAATTTGCTACAGAGTATGTCTATTAGTCTAGTAACCAGTGTATGGCGATTTTATTAAATATATTGAATAGGCACATCCATATTGTAATTAAAAGTTGTGTGCGTACGTGTGTGTGCATGTGTGTGCGTGTGTGTGCATGTGTGTGCGTGTGTGTGTGTGTGTGTGTACTATATGATGTACCCGTAGCTACAATAGTGGATGTACATTAGGAAATACTATAGTGTATTCATTCATTGTAGCAACTAAAATGTTTAACTTTCTAACTTCTCAGAATGGAATCATGCAGACCCGAGATCCTTCAAAACTTTACAAATATAACCACAGACACTGTGAGGACACTGCTGGAACAATTGGAAGAGGCTGAACTACCATACAAAGTCCCAACATTTATTTTCCTAGCACTGCTTCTGCTTGTTGGGATTCCCGGAAATACCATAGTTTGCCTGGTTTACAAATTCAAGTTTCCATCTAGTCCTACAAAAAGTTTCATTTTAGCATTAGCCTTGTTCGACCTGCAAGTCTGTTTCCTGGGTGTTCCCTTTGAAATCATCGATTTGAAGACGGACTATTTCCTCGATATCCCTGCACTGTGCAAAATAGTACGTTTCAGCAACACGCTCGCCTCCACAGGCTCTATACTGATTCTGCTGCTGATTGCTGTTTATCGTTATAAGAAAATATGTATGCCTTTCAAGAAACAGATAACAATGAAAGAAGTTAAATATTTATTCATAGGTGTGGGATTGTCAACTGTCTTCATATCTTGGCCAGCATTGGTTTTCTATGGAAACAGTACAAAAGAAATTCATGGCCTCCAAACCACCGATTGCTCGTTTGACAATATCTTCATGGACACGTTCTACAATCAGGTCTACCAAGTGTTTCTAGGAGTGTTGTGTTTCATCATGATGGTGCTACTCATAGTTCTATACACCCTCATCGTCATCCAGATCATCAAGCAGAAACGTCGTGGCAGAGCTTTGGGGGCCCGTCCGTTGGCCCTGGGATGTCGTCTTGATACAGCAGACGACGACGAAAAATGCAAAATCAAAGCCTTTCGTATGAAGAAGAAAACACCAATGACAACTATTACAGCCAGTACGCCAAGTTTGATTGGCGAAACATTTACTACGATAGAACGAAAGTTGGTTAAACATGTGAAGCGGTCACAGACGACGATTATGATGTTGTTGGTGACGCTGGCCTTCATCGTCTCCTACATACCACACATGGTGCTGCAAATCACTCGCAGATTGGACGGCAGTTTTGAGAATAGGATGCATTGTAGCAAATCAACACTGGCTGCTTATAGATTCTTCCTGAGGTCTTTTTTCTTTAACAACGCTATTAATCCCATCATTTATGGGTTCTACAACAAGAAATTTAGAAAGGAGTGTAAACATCTTCTTACGAGATTGTTTTATTCCATAACTGACAGCGAAAAAAGCAATAGTGAATCGAGTGTATAAACATCTGTCTGATCATAACACATTCTGTACACATTGAAAATAAAAACAATATTTGAAGAAAGTTTCCCATTGTGTATTCACTGATATACCGTATCTAACAATGTTTGACCTTGGAATTGGACATGCCTGTAATGAGAGGAGTATGGAAATTCTGCATTTAAGAAAAGATATGTGAATTGATATAATGACAATAGATATCATGCATTGCATCTACTTGCATATCCACACCTAGTAAATGTTTATATGGTTTCTTATCTTTTTCAATATCTCAAACTGAAACTATAAAGTTTTTCTAATTAAATCAGCTTTTCTGGTGCATACATTTTGTTCATGGAAATGTGCAGAAATTGTATACACATGTATAAGGGGTGTTAGAATCCCATTGGCTGAGACCAGTAGGAGCATCTTATATCACACCCGGCTACATACACACCAAAGTACAACCAAAAAAATGGCTCTCGATGTCTATAGAAACTTTATTTCAGATTATTTTAATGAAGAACAGCCTGGAGTTGCCTGTCTTGATATTGTTTATTTTGTTTGAATTGGGATTTAGTACTACATTCAAGATTATTTCACTCATATCATAGGCTGTCAGTTTATAGCAGAATGAGACCTGCAGCCCCCATTGCACTGAGTGTTGCAGTAAACCTGCCTGCAATGGCTGGTACTGACAAACCAAGGATAGTAACTACACTGTGCCACACTGTGACAGTATACAGACAGCACATCCTATTATGATCACATCAGAAAAGTAACTTCCACTAACAATGGTGCCAGCCCTGGTCCGTGCATGGGGTGGCTTCGAACTCAGAACTTTTGATTCCAAGTCCAATGATCTACCATTGCATTAATACTCACCCCAAACCTGGCTTTGGGACCCTGATAATGAAGAGCAATGATGTCTGTGAAGTTGGCATGAGGAATGAGCATATGTATTCTACAAGTACAGATACACCATGAAGGCAACATAAAACATATTAAAATTTATATATATATATATATATATATATATATATATATATATATATATATAAA
>JAUTBT010014316.1:0-42453 GCA_032361225.1 Lepetodrilus schrolli
AGCACTACAAGAGATGTATTTGTAGCACTACAAGAGATGTATATGTAGCACTACAAGAGATGTATATGTAGCACTACTACAAGAGATGTATATGTAGCACTACAAGAGATGTATTTGTAGCACTACAAGAGATGTATATGTAGCACTACAAGAGATGTATATGTAGCACTACAAGAGATGTATATGTAACACTACAAGAGAGGTATATGTAGCACTACAAGAGATGTATATGTAACACTACAAGAGAGGTATATGTAGCACTACAAGAGATGTAGCTCTATATACAGTACATGTGTAACAGGACCATGCCAATCTTGGGATTCGAACCGGAGTTGCTGGATTATGAGTCCAATGCTTTATAGACATAGCCAGAGGGGCAACCCTGCTGGCCGACACCAATAAGAGCATCTTATGACACAGGCTACACATTGTATAGCAAGTTAAGACTTGTGCCGCACCATCATCGTTCTGTGATACAGGAGCATGGTTGCCCAGCGCTATTAGACAAGACATCAGGTCCATCAAATAGGATTACAACCTTTGGGTTCATTGTTAGCTTAATCCTAATCCAATCTTTATATCCTCAATATGATTACACTCACAAATAGTTTAACAATGATTTACCTAAATTCCATGAAAAACTCCAAACCAATGTGAAACACTAAAGCCACATCAAACTGTATAATGTACTTAACAGTGAAAGACTGAGATTTCTCAATCTGAGAAAAGTAATATCATCACTGCAGCAATGAGAACAACTTCTGGGACTGAATCTGCTGTGAGCCACGATGATGACTGACACTTTTGCCAGTTTATCCTACCACTATTTGATCAATTTGACACATCACGTTTAGCATTTTTGATGACCATAGTTGTACCAGTTGTTTGTATTTGTCAATTAATTGAATATATTTTGTTTTGACTCTCATTTGTCATTAAACATTTTGAAGGATAGGGTTACCATAAATGTTTGATGTAAATTGTGACAGTCATATTGACAGCTCAAAGTTGTGTTCATAATTATATAATAAAAGCATATAATAAATAAATGTGTAGTGAAATAGCATGTATCTTTGATCGAGTGATGTGGGAAAGGTGATATAGCAAATATCATCTATATCCGAAATTATTTTGTGCATGTGTACACATAATTATATGATTAAAAAAGACCATGCAAAATTCATGTCACACTTTTAGGTGGGTTACTGATGTTCACATGGAAGTATTGTGGAGTGTTCGTGACAAGTTGATGCGTGGTGAATGTTTGACATGAAATCTTTCCAGCGCACTTCATGCCTACTGGAATACAAGCCTCTCCTCATCCACCAAGAGATGTTCTGTGAAGTATTTCAATTAATGATTGATTTCGTAGTAGCACATCTCGGCAACAACTGACCCAGTGTTAACGCCGCGTGGCAGAAAACTGACAGACAGGTGTGAATTAAGAATCGTATCCTCAGGAAAAGCTCCATCGACCAAGAGTTTCCCTGTCTTAAAGGAGCAGAGTGCGCTGCTTCCATCCGAGTGTGAATGACGGCCAATACATTTGTTGTAGTCAGTGAAATAAATATTATACTAAAAAAAATATGTGTATCATTAATAAAATATAGCATTCCATCATGCCAGTGAAATTGTTGATAAAAATACACAGAAAACTATCAGATGGCACACATTAAGGATTTCTTCAAGGACCATGACTGATAATTGCATCGTATCTTTAAAAAAATATATGAATGCTCTTATACATGTGATGGTTGATTGTAAGAGTATAACCTTATCTTGTAGTGAGACTCTTGTATCAGGCCAAACCAATTTGGTTGCCTGTTTTACAGATCTAACCATTGTAATACCAGAATAGGCTGATAATAGTACTAATGATATCATCAAACTTTACTGATACTTGTGCAAATATGAAAACAATTTATTTTTTTAAAATATATTGGTGTTGATGGTTTTCAATTTTCTTAAAACATTTTCCTTTCTGAATGCTGTAAATCCAAATAACATTTTTAGGCCAGGTATTTTCACCACAAGATAGGAAATATATATTAATACAGATAGTACACAGTTATCACCTTTGGTCCATCTGTAATTAGCAGTAACCCATGAATCTTATTGTAACACCTGGGCTCTCCTGCACAAAACAGTGTAACTCTAGGGCAACAGTAACTCCAAGCTTAGCCATAGACTCCACCATTGCTAACATTAGAGATAAGGCTACCTTAGAGTTCTGCTGTTTCATATTGTTCCATATTGTTTCAGGTTCTCTTCATTACACAGTTATCCTCCCTTGGTTCATCCGTCACCAACCATAACTAACAGATGTGATATCACCTGGTAATTGTTGCATGCTCTCCTCCCACAATAACCGGCCCACCCTATACTCATAGATATTGCTTGCTCTTCTCTGCATCACAGGAGATGCACCCATTTGCTTGCCAGCTAGTGGTGAGCTCTCGGGACAACCCTTTTCGCTAAAAGTACTGGCTGCCACGGAGAATCAACCCGAGACTTGTTGTCATGCAGTCTCTACTGCGCCATCTAAGACCAGACCCTTGTTGATACACTGCAGTTAAGGAAGCCAATTCGGGCACTGTTCATCGTTTGTTTACAAAATTAAGCATACCTGGTTACGCAATGCAGTGCCCCTTAACAAAGACCAGTCTCTGTTTGATAGACAGGACAAACATTCTACCTTTACAAATCCATACACTCAGACAGTAAGTCGCTTATATATTTGACAAGCTTGTGGACGTAAAGCATTTTTCTCTTATTTGGAGATTCTTTTTTCTTCCCTCATCAAATTACTGTTTCAAATTTCAATATTAAATATTTGGATACAATCAGCTGTGTTTGAATTTACCAGTGGTCCAGTTTTCCATGCAATGTTTATTTATTCTTCATGTGGTAATTTCCTTCATATGCACGTCCGTCTTAGCTTCATGACAATATTTCTTTCTTTTTTCATTTTTTTGAATTGGGGTTTAGATCCACTTTCAAGATTCTTTCACTTATATCACGGCTTGTAAGTTTAGGGCAGTAGGAAACCTGCAACATCCATAGCACTGAATGTTGCAGTAAACCTGCGAGCATCAGCTGGGACTGACAAGACCAAGGATGATAACTACATTGCCACTCTACATCCTATCAATTTCGCGTCAGAAAGGTAACTTTCGTGAACATTGATGCCGGGCCCCTGGGCGGGATTTGAACCTGGAATCTTTGGCTACGAAGTCCAACATTCTACCACTGCGCTACCACCCGCCCTCATGAAAATAAGTGATAGAAAGAAAGTAAGAAGTAAGCAGTAGGTGATGGAAAGAAAGTAGGAGGATATAAGTGATATAGTGTGAAAATCTACAAGCATTGACCCCTACTGTGCTACATTAACCCCTGTCCATGCAAGTTCATCGTGAGGCATCTCTTGTGGCCACCGGCAGTGAGAAGTTTAACATACTCCATGCTTAATTAATCTCAAAATCCCTGGGGCATCTCTGGTTGCCTTCAGCAGACAGAAGGTTAATTAATTATATCAGTCACATTTCCATGTCATATTCAAAGCTGGGATGTTACTAAAACATTATCACATTAAATTTTAATTATCGATTCTTTACCATATCAAATTGTCTCCAACCTAATATGGTACTTTTGTACAAGTTTTAAGTATAACATGCTCATACTTAAATTATTCATTCATTGACAGTATAGATTTTCAAATTTATAGTTTGTTAAATATTATATAGATTAATAAATAGCAAAGCATGATATTATAGTCTAGATAAATCAATTATAGTCTAGATAAATCAAGGTTAAACAACTAATTACAGCTGTTTCCAGAGAGTGGTTATATCATTAGAGCATATGTCTAAAAACACATCATAGCTAACGTTGCATTTCAAAGGTTTAATTCAATATTTACTTCACAAAAATAATGATTGTGTAAAAACAGCATGCTATACTGTACAATCAATAGTGAAAGAGCCTTTGTCTACGGCAAACATGTCTTTGCTTTCAATTGCTAAAAAAAAAGAGTATGAAACTGTGTACATAATTGTTATTAATTACTTCCTCTGATAAATCTGACGTTACATTTACATATGTATAAACACAAAACCATACCTCCAGAAACTTTTAAAAGAATTTAGTTTAATATGGCTGAAATGGTATGTGAAATTGTTAAAATCCACCTGAAAATTCAATAACTTAATGCACCTTACAAGTCATATGAAAATGTTTTAAAAAGCATATTCAATGAACAGTATGCAATGCTGGTAATGTTTTTCTTGAAAATGTAACCAGTCCAATTTTTAAGAAAACCTTTTATATAAACCTTTATCATATTTCATGATTTAAAAAAAAAATATGAATCATTATTATTAATATTTTAAATAATAACAATTCTTAAAAAATAATAATAAAAATGTGTTTATGGAACACCTATTTTCCAGTAAAGAAGTTTCTCAATGATGTGTGGACATTCATCACACAATGTGCAATGCCGGAATAAGGACATTTTTTACGTCTCAGTGTTAAAATATGCATGCCATTGAAAATTAACGTGGACATGCATGTGTGAAGTTTCAATTGGAATTTGATCACAGGCTGGTATCAAGTTAAAATGCATTCATCGTGCAAATGGAAAATGTCATGGAATACGCTGTACATCACAAAGATTGTGCATTATGTGGGACTATTAGGATAGATGTCATAACAGCTGTTGAAAGTGTATCCCATGGAGATGCTACGAGTACCATCCAGGGCTATGGTGGGCTATATTTGTACCAACAGTGAGGAAAAAAAGTTTTACAGTTCTATTATAAGCATCCACATTCAATTAATAAAAACATAACCATAGATAGAAGCTTTTCCTCACTAAAGACAGTCTAACTAAGTTACGGCTGACAGGTACTGTGAATGAGTTGGTGGTGATTTCCACACATGCAGGAATATTTCAGCATTACATTGTTATATATAGAGATAAATTAATCAATATTGTCATAATATTCACGTTAAATATTTGTATTACTTTATCATTATTGGCCTAAACTGATTGTCATATCTACTGCCACGTTTAGTGTGAGATTTAGTTTTGCGTTTAGTGTCACATTTATCATTGATATCTATTAACATGAAAACAATTCAGTAACAGATTTATCAGTCCCAACATTCACAATTATGTCCATTCAGTAATAGACTAGCAACACCATTCATGTATAGTTTTTACCCATGAGCATGTTATAATACTTTCACCTGTCTTTATGCATATTAGAGATACCTGCAAACAGGTAAAATATTTATGTCTTACTCTAGAGTTAATGTGAGAAACCCTTCATGAAAAATGGTCTACAAATAAAATGACTTGTCAGAATAACAATTCAGCATAGAGTTTGTAACACAAAATAGGATCTGGCCTACATTTTCAGAAAAGTACTACTGTAGTCACACTTACTAACTTGAAAGGGTAGCACCTAATTGTAATTACCAATTAGAGAGAGACCTCGTTTGACATTAGTATATTTACAGATACCTGGAGAATACCTGGAGAATACCCAAGCCCCACTTCCACACACTATTAGTGAGTGCAATCAAGTCATACTTGCACCTTGTATATTAACACTGATAGCATAAACGACTCTCAAAGTGTTTTTTAAAACAAAGATACATAAACGTCCTCATTATGATAATGAATTTTAGAAGCTGGCAATACGTTCAAATCATTACACTTTCTGCCATAGAAACGTCAGATATCTTACATAACAATCATCATGAAATTAACTGGGCGAATTATAGCAGCCGAAAGTTTCAAAATGGGGAATACTGTGCCTCTCTTCTCTTATCTGATGTGATAATATCAGCCAGTGGTGCCTATTAAAATGTGATTTAGACCCCACACTGCCATTAAAGTGCTGTCATATTGAGAACTCCAAATGGTGCATAATTCGGGCAAATTACTTGTAACACCATTGTGTGAAATTGACGTGATGGGCATTCTAGTTCCAGCCTGGCTGGGTTATCACGACCTAAGTCGACATGACCCAGCACCACCACCAATCATACATCAAAATATGTGTTACAATTGTTAACCTAGAGCTGGAGGTCAAAGATTACAGGGACAAGAAGACTGCTGGAACGTGCCGATGTTCATCATTGTTTTTAATGTTACATACTAACACATGTACATTTCTGTTTGGGGCATTTCTCAAACTGTTTTGTGAAGAAAAGTGCAAACATTTATAAAGAAATCTGATTAAATTTATGTAAATGTCAATTACTTGGTTATACTTGTAGTGAACATAACACTAAAAAATAATTGTCACAGATTACTATTACTTTACACTAAAGAACATTTAATGAGACTGTAACAACCATAACTATAGCTTTAATGAGTTGACATATATCTAGTTCATCAACCATCATCTTGGGTCACTACATGTCTGTATTACAATTCACTAACAATGGTTGGTTAATTGGTTGATTTGGGGTTTAAAGTCACTTTCAAGATTTGTTCACTCACATAATGATCATGGCTTACTGCTTGTACTAATCTGGATTTCCACCATTTTTTTTTATAGTGCTAGCTCACTTGGAGGTATATCATGCCGCAGATAGAACATGGATACCCCACCCAGACACAGTGCACTGACTCCGAGCCAACCAGTCCTTGCTTTACCCCTTTAATGCTAAGCGCCAAGCAGGGGAACAACAAGTCCCATCTTTTAGCGTCTTTTGGTATGACGCGACCGGGTATCGAACCCGCGACCTTCAGCACTCTGAGCCGACGCTCTAACCATTATGCCACGGAGCCAGGTGGGGTATGTCTGTGTTACAATTCACCAACAATGGTATGTCTGCGTTGGTCAGTCTGTGTTACAATTCACCAACAATGGTATGTCTGTATATCAATTTACCAACAATATTTTTGTCTTATTAATTCACCAAAAATGATTTCCTTTTAACCAATTCACCAACCAGGAACAACGAAAGGATTGAACACAGATCCAAAGCGTTTGTGTCTGACTCTTTCCACTAGATCAGTAGTCGCACCTTGATAATAGCAATAAAATGAACAAACAAAATAGACATGTTTCTGAATTTCAGAAACCAAACGTGAAGAACATTAACCTTCTTCCTGTTGGATTAGACACAGGTACAGCCCTTTAGGACATCTCCGGTTGCCTTCAGAATGGAGAGGGTTAAACACCTGACAACTGACTTATCATGAAGCCACTCGAAATGTACTCAAGCTCATCCATGTATAAACCGACTGAAGCATTGATCCATAACATTCCCGTTAGCATTTCTTCCATGCACATAGCTTAATGATATCAGTTATACCTGAGTTCACAGCTGTCACTTGCATTGCAAGATGTTGTTTGTCAGACATTTACTATGTGGCTAATCAAGTTACTTTAAGTTTTGCTGTTTTGCAGGTACTACTACTATCTGTGAGACTGCAAGGTCATAATGAGTTCATTAATACAGACTCCCAATATATAATGGGATCAGCACAATCTTCTTTGTCAGATAGTGCAATAATAGTGTAGTTCCAATGGGTGTAGACAAGGTTAAGCCAATACATGTTTTTAGATAATTTTCATCAAAATGTACAAATTTGCTTGTGAGAATATACAAGAATTTAAGCCAGATGGACTAATGAAGTTTGTAGTCATGTTGAACTGGCCTAATAATGAATTGATTAACATGGCATAGATACCAAGAAATATAATTGTTAATTACCTTGACTGTTTGACATTTGGCGGCCATCACGTAAAATGTCTGAAATGAAAGTGAGTATTTTAGAAGTCATTTATATTTATATTTATATAACAATGAACATATTTTACAACAAGAAAAATAAGTACTAGATGTTAATAAAACATAATTATGTACCATATATCTATAATTAGTAATTATGTACTATATATCTGTAATTAGGTATTATATATATGTAACTATGTACTATATATATGTAATTATGTACTATATATATGTAACTATGTACTATATATATGTAAATATGTACTATATATATGTAACTATGTACTATATATCTGTACCTATGTTATTTATCTGTAATTATGTACTATACATCTTGTTTCAATAAGATCATTTTCCAGAACTGTCTACATTATACTATGAAGTCTATGAAGAATTATTGACTTTTTGTATACACAAATAATCTATCAATGAAAGGATGTTTTGCTACACAAATGTCCTTGTCCATTTTCCACTTATTGATGTATGGCTATCTTCTAGAATATAAACAAAAAGAAATATATTTACCTTTCCGTGACCATGGAAGGGTACTCAAGTCTGAAATAGATGAATAATAGCATTAAGCCCAGATACTGGTAACATAGATCATACAATGTGGTATAGGTTATAACTGGTTGTATGGATTAGTTGTAAACATCAACCAGTTGAATAGATTACTAGTATGTCTATTGATGAGAACAGATAAGTTGAAGAATAATAGTCAATGGATACAATAATTTGAAAGGAGGTTAGTGCATGCAGAAAGGTCAGAACATGAATTATTTTGCAGGTATGTGTCTAGATAAGCAATTAAAAGCATTTCTTTTGTCGGACTACATCCATTTGATACATCTCTTGTCAGACTAAAGGATGACATATTTGTAGTAAATATACCACAAAATATATTCATATTTGTATATTCTTTTTTTATGTATATTGTGTGTGTGTATGAATATGTGGGAGTGTCTGTGTATGTGTATGTGTGTATGTGTATGTGTGTATGTATGTGTGTGTATGTATGTGTATGTATGTGTGTGTAAGTGTGCATTTGTGTGTGTGTATGTGTGTGTGTGTACCTCCTCACTACCCTCATCTACATGAATGCCTCTAATTATCACTGGAATATATTACTATAAGTGGTTGAATACAGTAACATACACACACACAAACACACATACACACACAAACACACATACACACACACACACACAAACACACACACAAACACACACACAAACACACATACACACACAAACACACATACACACAAACACACACACAAACACACACATACACACACAAACACATACACACACAAACATACACACACACAAACATACATATACACGCACACATACACACACACACACATAATTTTAACAGCAGCAATATTCATCAAGCTTTCAGTTACAAAAAAACAAACTAGTAGTAAAACAAAATTACTGTAGTAGAGCCACTAGAACATAACACATTAGGCTACCCACCTCCTCAGGCCATATTAAATATTGGTTGTTGATGATCAATCGCAGTCTATATTAATGATTGTCTAGATTATAATTGGTTGTTTAAATGCATCCTGTCTGTCATGATTACTAAAAGATTAACTAAGTAAAATAATTGGTTGCATATATTACCAGTCGTTGTACAGTTCATAAAGTGGTCGTCTCAATAACTAACGTTTTTAGAGATTATTATTGTAGACATTAGAACCAGAAGCATGAAATAATTGGTTGGAGAGATTACCAATTGTTGTACAGATTACGTTGACCAGAATAATTTTCAACAAAACTGCATGTCATATTAAGCTGGTGCTTGAAGCATAGTTGTGTCAGAGTGACCTCAAAAGGTTGAGTCTCATATTTCAAAGCTAGCCTATTTTAAAGGATTTTGCCTGGAGTAACGTTACAATTCCTTTCCAACCTGCTAAATTGATGGAGGGAATGTCAAATCAACATTCACATGTTTTAAAGAAACACTATCTTTCCTGAGAAGTAATTATAGAAGGAGTATGTAAATAAATGGGTTCAGTACAATTTAGTAAAGTAATTAACCCATGCCAGGAGTGTGTTTTAAACACATCACATCGTCTTAGTAAGTGCCAGCTATTTCACGTGAACATAACTTTAATACAATTTTTAGCAGTTTGGTCCATGGTTGAATCAATTTACATTGGCAGAAAGCAAATCAGAGGCAATTATTATATCAGCTCTTTTCTGTAGTTTAATGGATGTAATATAATACATATATTTATGTGCATGTATTGATACTTCCATGTTTTAAACAGACTAAAGAAATTAACCTTATCTTCATTAATTTATAATCATAAAGTAATCTATATATGCAGTATTTTTTATATCAAATGCTATGATGAATGACTTGGTATTATAATATAGCATTTTATTACTAATTAGTTATGTGTTACAATCATAAAACAACCTAAGAAAACCTTGAAAATAGCATAACTGATACAAATATATTTTCATTTTAAGATTGTATTAATCATGGTAAAATAACCTTGCAGATCAAATATAGAAATATTGAAACCGTCATTAGAAATGTTGGTGTTTTTCAATACTTGAAACTTGAAACTAAACTTCCCCCAATTAATTTTTTAGGGGTTCAGTCTTCAAATAACACTCCTCTTCCTAGATAATCTCACAACCACTGCTTCGGGAATTAAATTTAAATTATTTAATTTTTTAAAAAAATCTTAGTTAAAAAGTCCAATCCTGCGAAAGAAAAGCATCCCGGTTTTGAAATTAACATATTTTACAAATTGACGAGCGAGGTTGTGCATGTGGCCTGCACAGCTGTCTTGCATTGAAATGCAATGCCTTGCCGTACAATTCATCATGTGATGCAATTCAATATACACCGCAAACCTGGGATTAATGCAGAAACAGCTCAAGTAGCATCATTCACTTGACCGTTTTTTCGTCCGGAAATTTCATAATGAATGTAGCTGACATCCAACCATAGTTTTTTTTATATGGTTTTGTGTGAATTCCAACCGTTCTCTTCATATTACGTAAAAATCATCATTACTCAGACTGAAACCTGATTGGTTAATGGCTGTGTTGATCTTAGGTCATACATATAGAAATCAGGGTTAAGCAGGAGTATTAAAGGTAGAACACGTCTAAGCACCACCCATCTAATATTGATACATGTGTTGTGGGTTAACCCTCTCTATGTTGATTAATCACAATCACTGCAGCAAGATGGTTGAGTTTAGAAATTTTAAAGCGTTTATTAACCGAATTTAATAATAAAAACTTAATCACAATGACATCTTGATCATTATTACAAATAATCTTTTTCAAATAATATTTATCTATTTGTATTAATGCCCATTGATATGTTAACCTGACTGCAGGAGGCAATCAGAGGTGCATAAATTAGTAAATGAAATTGAATTTATTTCAGCAGTTAATATTAGACATAGCCTACACATGTACAGTGTCAGACTGTGATATAACCTTCACTTTTGATAGCAAATGAGAGATAACCTTGACCTTTGTAACAAAATTATCACAATGACTACAGGATGACTTTGACCTGAATCTCATTAAATGTGCTATATTTACCTTGTAGGCCATGGATTTTCCAAATTAGGTCATTGTGACCTATAACCTATGACCTATAACTTTTAACACCAAATAATATGAGAGCCAAGTATCACACACTTATTCCAAATAAGAGATATCTTGCAAAGAAATCTGTGTGTTGCTTAACCCTCTCCATACTGAAGGCGATGCACTAAAAGGCTGTACCTGTGCCTAATCCAGCAGGGAAAGGGTTAAGCCAGACACAAACTCAGAGGGAAAACATGCTGAATTTAAGCAAGGTCTGCCCCATTGGAGAAATATAAATAGACAAAATTTAAGAAGAAAAAAAAAATTTAAAACATTTTACAAATATGTTTGAAGTGATCAATAAGGAAGGGGGTCTTGTGCATTTAATTTATCCACGAGGATGTACTTTTATTCAAAATGGGTCAGCTATGATCAATATAACTGCAGAAATGTTGGCAACAGATAGAAAACATAAGACCAAAAAAAATATGTGAATGAGAATTTGCATCAAAAATAATATATCCCATGTGAGAAAACAAAGAAAAATGTATTCAAAATAAACTAATAAACGTAACTTAATTGTTACTGCTCTTACTTAAAACAAGCTGACCAGAAGTGCTAATGCTTTTAAGTACAACGTCAACAGTTACCTGCTTAATTAGCATTTTTCCCCGATATGGATTCCATATACATTAGTTGCATTGAAAATTGTTGTATAGAAAAAATAATATGTGAATATGTTGTCATATTTCTTTAAAATTTACAATCATCTGAATATGTTGTCATATTTTTTAGAAATTGATGGCAAAGATAGACTAACTCATTATACAGCTTTTGAAAGGCACAGATACATGTACACTTTAGTGACATATTTATCAAGTGAAACCATTCCATAAAATGTCTGTCCTCAACCTGCATGGGAAATATTATTCCTTAATCTCTCCAGCATAAATTAAAATATTTTAAAAATATGTGTTACATACTAAGTAATGTGGAAGATATGTATAAAAAAATAACCGAATAACTTTCTGTAATTTATACAAATTTTAAGATGGCTATGTCCGCAACACGCATGAATACATATCATTCCTTAATCTCTCATACATAAATTCATAAATATATACACCAAAAATACTGTTACATGTTAATTAATGCTGTAGAAATGTATAAAACATGAAGAAAAATAATATTTCCAGTATTTATTCAACTAAAAAAGTAAATTTCAATTCAAATATTATATATTCTACTCAATTTTTATTTATTTATAATATACATGACTGAATAAATTTTCATATTTTAAAACATTTTGAGCTTCATTTAACATCAGTCAGCAGAGCATGAAAATTCTCTGTGGGACACAAAAATCAATGTGTTTTGGTGTTCCAACATGCTGCTTAAACTAACAAAATTAGCATCTTCCCCAGATGTTGTTTAAAGGAGCTAGCAGTTGTCAAACAGTCTCTTCACCACTGACGAGACGAAGCCCCTGCATACTGGTAATAGTGGCTTCGAGATGTTTAGACAATTTCAAAATGCAAATAGTTACTTTCAAAAAGAGCATAATTTTCTCCATGTGCTAATTTAACCTTGTTTGACTGTCTATGGAGCAGAGAGCTAGGGCGAGACCACAAAGAAAAGAAAAACAGTTGCAAAACAGTAAATAAATAAACTAAAATGACTGCAATCCAACAATTTCTTCAAAAGTTTGTTCACCTTGAATTGATGTTTTTGTCTGGCAATCTTCAAGGTGAATTGAGAGGTATTAAGGAATTAATTTGTATATAGGCCAGTAAAAGCAGTAGTAGCAATAGTAGTAGTATTGGTGGTAGTAGTAGTAGTAGTAGTAGTAGTAGTAGTAGCAGCAGCAGAAGCAGTAGTAGTAGTAGTAGTAGTAGTAGTAGTAGTAGTAGTAGTAGTAGTAGCAGTAAAGGTATTTGCAATGGTAGAGGTATAGATATTGATGAAATAGTGACTTTAAGATAAATAGTAATATACAAACATGATGCAACATATTCAACTGATCTCCAAAAATCAAAATAGTACAGAAAATTAAACTCTACTTTACTTTAATATTAGCTTCAAGCCATGACCCATATACGATGACAATCATGCATGTTTGAAAAGCAGACAAAAAAAATAATAAATAATCTGTATACTTTTATTAATTTGGAAGAAACCATTCTCTCATTAAAATAGGAATAGTTTCAGTGCATAAATAGAGAGGATAAAAACATGCATGTTATGAGTTACTATATATTATGCGAACATCTTGACAAGTGTATTTCATTGGGCTACACAATCGGCTACTATATATGTGAAGAAATCTGCCAGCAAGCCCCATGAATGTTTGTATCCAATAACCTATTGATTTCCAAATGTGTGAAGGTTGCCACTTCCCATCTTCAAGAGCTAGAAAGAAAACAAAAGTAATGCTAAAAAAAGGTGTTCTCAAAAACTATTTCCCACATTTATCTGCCTATGTAGATTCTGTAAGCGGCAGACAGCAAGGTTTTGCCAAGGTTTGCACTGTTAGTAGGAGTTAACAGGTGCTATGCAAACATGGATTCAAGGTGGCCAATGGCTGTCAAAGTCAGGGAGCTGGCTAGTAGAGCAGCCACACAAAGGTTTGCCATCCACCAACTGCCTTAAATGCACTCACGGAATGAGGAAATCTCTATTAATCTCGAAAGTTTGGTGAAATTTCGTTTCTTTTTTTCTGTTTTTTTTTATCAATGTGTCCATTACGTCTAAAACAAATTCTGCACTTATTTTAACTTTCTACCAACTAGATTAATCACAGGGCAACTCCAGTTGACTCCAGCATGACAAAGGTTAACATATTGGAGAGAGAAAATAATCTTATATTTACATTCAAAAGTTGCTGGGAATTAATTTGGATTGATTCAGTGGTTTAATGCAAACTATATGAGAAAGGTCCCTTTAAGTTGAATGAATGCTTTCATTAGTTATTCAGTTAGCTCTTGGTGGTCTTTGTCATATGGGCGGACAGCAATGCAGGTTGAACATATTCGCTTTATCGACACCCACGGGATTACTGCCAGGACTGGTTCAGGAGACCTCTAGACTGGGTTCCCTTCTACTGAGAAAACAGCAAGGGGCAAGAGCTATGTGTTCTGCACGTTAAATGGGAAACCAGTCGAGGAGACCTCTGGACCACATTCCATCCATTTCCATTAGTCAAATGCACAATGCTAGCACACAGTTGTCAGTTCTGCACAAGCACTTGTAGTGTTTTAATAGGTAGCTGAGAGAGATAGAGAGAGAAATAGAATGAAAAATGGAAGGTTAGGCCAGACCAATTTAATCACTTGCTTTATGGATTTGTTGATCGATCCTGCTTAAACTTTGGAGCGAAAATCTTAAAAACGATTCCTAAAATTTCACATTCACTTTTAGAGAATCGCACTATTTATTTATCGTTGAAGTATTTAGCAATGAATTACCATTGATAATTCTATATTTGATCACTATATCACGTTTCTTCGTTTAAATACACTGATAAACAAGTAAGTAAATTGGTGTGGTCAGACTGATGTTAAAGATCAAGATGACATACTGTGATCAGCTGGGGCATGGCTACTTGTTTTCCACTTGTAGTAATCTGAAATTACAAAACAACAAATCATGAACATAAAATTTTAAAACCATGACCCTTCATGAATTCCTAATCAGATGCAAATATGTTAAATCTACAATAGGTAGAAACAAGAAATGATGAAATAGACGCCATTGCAATGACTAGTACTACCCTGATGTCATGCATGTATCCATCCTATTGGAATCTTGTAATGGTTGACTAGGATAGGCACCACAGAACAAGACACATGTTGAAATACGTGATCAATGTTCAACATTTTCATAGCCAAATACCGAATAAATCACAAATCTCAAGGCCATTCTAAATCTCCAGGCCATTCTAAATCTCCAGTCCATTCTAAAATCTCCAGTCCATTCTAAAATCTCCAGTCCATTCTAAATCTCTGCCACATCAATGAACAAGCAACAGTGGTAAATATAATTACCTCTTACCTGAACTGATAAATCTTTGCAAAGACGAGTCCATAGAATATGGATTATTTTTTGTTACAGATAAACATGGATGAATTTCTTTGATATAGCATGTATTTTCTTTTGAACATCAGAAGTATTAAACATAAACTCACTAGAACTCTGAATAACTTTTCAGATTTAAGTATGACTATAGATGCCTTAAATGAAAGTTTGATGACAATGCTTTAGGCCAGGAACAACGTGACATAAATTTGGCCCAGATTGAGTATATAATGTCATATGATACCTTTGTGCAATGGGATGCAAGGTTTCATTGACATGTAGTTAGCTTCAAGCGATATGAATGTGATCATACTTATTGTTATAATTTAACCCAGAGGGCCTTGCTGTCTCTCCACATAATGTGTAAGAACCATTGGTGCATAAGGTGAACCTGATCTAGTTTTGATTTGTTCTATCTACATAGTGCAAGAACTATTGGTGCATAAGGTGAACCTTTACTAGTTTAGTTTTGTTCTCCCTACATAATGTGCAAGAACTATTGGTGCATAAGGTAAACCTTTACTAGTTTTGTTTTGTTCTCTCTATGTAATGTGCAAGAACTATTGGTGCATAAGGTGAACCTGATCTAGTTTTGTTTTGTTCTCTCTATGTAATGTGCAAGAACTATTGGTGCATAAGGTGAACCTGATCTAGTTTTGATTTGTTCTATCTACATAATGTGCAAGAACTATTAGAACTATTGGTGCATAAGGTGAACCTGATCTAGTTTTGTTTTGTTCTCTCTATGTAATGTGCAAGATTTATTGGTGCATAAGGGGAACGTGAACTAGTTTTGTTTTCTCTACATAATGTACAGGAATCATTAGTGTTAAAGGTGAACTTTGTTTCAACAGTAAGACACCCGAGCCAAGGCTGATGCAGATAAACAAGGGAGGATAACTTCACACTAAGTATTCAGACAGTTCATCACAATCTTCATTGTGAAACTCTGCTCTCCAATACAAAACAGAGTCAAACCCTTTAATGTCACCCATAGCAATGGTGTCTGTCGGCTACAGTTGGACATTAAGTTACTTTAGAATTACTCCATTTCATACAGGTCTGAAACTGGTCTCCCAATATGGATGATATTGAGATTGTGGACAAGATTTTTAATTGAACTTTTTGGTTTGTCATCCAAATGTTCTTTCATGCATGCCCCCCACCCACCCCCCTTCTTCCCCATCCCCTTTTAAACAACATTAGAATTGAGTCAATACAGAAAGTAATGACAGAGATTATGAGCTACACATGTGATTACCAGGGTGTGTGGAATCTTCTGAGCAGGTGCTTCTTGTACAGAACCTTTCAAACTTTGACATTTGTTGCTCAATGTGCAGTCTCAGAATTGCAATTCCAACCCATATCACACAGTTAACTCAGTGTACATATGAGACAAATGTATTATATTGGATAATATAGTTCACATACTTTTTGCTGTACAAGTTACTGAATTATGATTTTTTTTAAATCATTCATTTTCAAACAGGACACTGGGATACTGTAAACAGTGTGCAACTTGGTAAGTATTGAGATACTGATTGACTGTTCATATATATTTTGTACAATCAGCTGTCAGATTTGATGCAATCTGATTGGCACTGATCGATTTCCAAGGTATTTGAGACTTTGTTATGGCAAGTGAAATTAACATGTCATATGGTGGAAGATTCGATAGAGATTACGTACAAAACGTGGCTGTCCTGGGCCAGCAATGATGATCAATAGGATTACAAACCTGCACAACGTATTAGGATCAGCTCTGGCCGTGGTTTCTGAGGTTTGCATCTCAAATATGTTTTACGATTTCAGCTGTATTCAGGAAATCTAACGGAAACCTAAAGAAAATTACTCATATTCCTTTCGGTTTCCTGCTAAGGCAATGGTCCACGATAGATTTATATTTAGTTTTCTCAATCATGTTAACCAAGCACCAACCAATTTGTAAAGATGATTTATTTTTTTCATAACATAAACAAAAGTTGTTTTTTTAAAACATTTGCAAAGTTTCCTTAAGGTATCCACTAGATTAGCCTATTCAAGAATCATAATGATTTTTTTTCCCCCGGTACAGGTATCAGAAACCACAGAGAACTCAACCTTGCTTGAGTCTTCCACAGCACTGCATACAATAATTTGAATGTTTGTAATAGTATGGTACACGCAATTTTCATCAGCAGGCCAAGCATCACAATTCTTTGTATGTGGTCATGTGACATCTCTCAGGTAAACTCCAGCGTAAATATCACTTTGACAGACACGCGAATGAAAACATGGGTTCACTGGACTAATAATAACGTGGGTCAAAGGTCGTAATAACTGTCTTTCATGTCGAAATCAATGGCCGAGAGCCGTGAAGAGATTGTGTATTGAATTAAACACTCTGTTTCATTCCAGCTGCAGTGACTCTGATTACCTACAAGACTTGCGTGGCTTACTCATGGGAATACACATAAAAATACAAGCTGGCATGCATGCAATTTGTACGATATAGTGCCTTCGGTGACGACAACATGAGCTCTGTCACATGGAAATCTGATGATCGAATTGTTATACGCTTTCATAGGTGATTAGCAGCATGAAAACTACAGTGTATGTGATATGTTTTTGTTTTCATTATACAATCTTTTTTTTGTTTCGTGGGTCTATTACACAAATGATATATGTTTTTGTGGATTTCATAGTGCATTATTTGGTTAGTAATTTTTGTGAAACATCCATAAATGTTTTTATAGATCCCATAAAAGTACAAATAATGTAAGTATTATGCATGATATACGTGTATGGTTGTACTGTATTCATATTGTGTTGTACTGTATTCATATTGTATTTTCAGCATGGACATGGTGCTATTGAAAACTAATTTTTATTATTCGCAAATGACCAGGGATACAATGACAAGAAAGGCAGTACTATTGCCAGGAAGTTGATACATTATACTGCAAAGTGAAACCACAGGGGAAAGATTCGATATTGGATAATCCTGACTTCTCAATCTGACTACAAGTATATTTGTACATTTACATTTCCTTAATTATTAGGTACTGGTATGACTTCCATGAATCTATTTCAATTCTTCTTTTAGTCACATTAACTGCCTGAATCTGTGCATCCTTAGGATAATATTCACACCATGCAAACATGGACGTATATATGTGAATTGAACATTATTTCAAGTACTTTGTATCCTTGTGGATGCCATCATAATTGTAATGTTTCCTCTACTTAACTGAAATTAATATTCAATTATATTAACAACCGAAGAACCCACACGCCGTATATGTAATTCTGACTAGGATATTTCTATGCATATTGAAAATAGTACTTGTAAGAAATTGTAGAAAGTTGTAAACCAACACAAGATTTACACCAGATAGTAAGTGCAAACAACACGCACTCGGTGAGAAGAACTCAAAATAAAAATGGAGACATGACTCAATGAACAAAGTTTCCATGAACAATGTGAAGAAATGTGTAATGATACAAGTGAAATGGTGTAAAAAAAATAAGTTTACAATATAAATCTTACAATATATTTTACAAATGTTACAATAGATCTTTACAATGATGAAAAGTTCCAGAACCAAACCTCAAGCTACCCAACCAACATCCAGCATGCAACATAAATAACCATATGAATGAGAATATCATTTTACCTCGAATTCAGTTCCTGTACGTTTTCAACATAAATATTTCCAAAAGTTTTAAATTTTATTTATTTGATAACACTTTAACTGAAATAATTTACAGGGAATGACTGCTAAAGGATCTTATTAATTTATGAAAACATAAGGCATGCATTTTGTTGTGTTTACTTTATCAACGCAGTTAGTATATGTTTCCAAATAGATGTTAAATCATCATCATACAAAAAGCAATAAATAATTCCTATCCAAATATTTTTTTTATTCTTTAAAAAAGATTATTCTGCTGAAGTAAATTTCTTGTCCAAAATAGCAAAACTTTTGTTGATGTGTTGATTAAACAAACAACTACATGTTTTTTTTCCTTGTTAAAAAACTTGTGATGGTATTGTAATAGCCAAAAGGCCAGATACTAAGGGAGGCCATTGTGATGGCATGGCAAATAGAAACCTGCTATACATGTGTTTAGTTAAGATTTAGGCATATAAACCCTGGTTAAAGGTATATACCACCTTGGGCTCTACATTCAGGGCTATCAAGGTCAAGAAAATATATAAATTCACACATGATGGTACTTTAAAATATTTCACACTTCCATCTCTTCGCTCAAGTAAAATTAAAAAAATTTAACTTCCTACACTAAAATCACAACTATATCTGTAAACAAAAGAAATTATCAAATGCATAAATTTTAAGATTTAAAATTGGCATGATTAATTTAACTATCTTACTTTGTCTGAAAATTAGGATACAGTTATAATGTAATTATTTATCTATTAAATATTTATTATTGTTATGAAGTATTATAAAAAACATTTAATCAAATCACTATTAATTATGATTATATAGAAGCAGTATTATAATATTAATTATAAGCTATGTTATCAGCACGACAAGAACGTTTGCATATGAGGCTTCTGCAACTCCCTGGTTAGTATTCAGACTTGTATTGGTATATTTGTGTCTGGGAATGAAATAGATAAAAACAAAGCAGTACAATCCATGAACAACCGAAATGAAAGCAATACATTGGATCAACTCACCCATGTAGCCTGTGTCCCACATCGTACCTTCAAAACATAACATTGAACATGAATACACAAGTCGTCAGATAAATTCATGTTCATATCAACAATAAAATGCCATCATCATTGCATGTGTAATCACCCAATCTTATTATTTTCATGTGGACATAACTGAAGCAAAGAGTCAAATCACAATACTCTTTTTCACATCAACAGTTGTAAACAGCAATATGACCATAAGGAAAAGAACATCTAAAACATTGCTCTGGTCAAGTCGTATTCTATCAGTACCTATGATCTAAGAGTATTTTGTAACAGTACACATTTTCATTAGGAATTACAATTCAGAGTAATATCATATATCACACTAATCTATATTAAATATTAATACATATTGTTATGTATTTGGAGAACACAACAGACAAATCAGATCAGGGTCAACATGGTTGAAGTATATTCTGATTGACAAAACATACATGCTTAACTATCATTATACCATATGGATTCCTTATATATTTTATCACATCACTTGAAAAATTAAAGTACCAACAGTATACCTATAAAAAAACAACTTAAAATTTTTTAAAAAACTATTAAATTAAAAAGCGTACATGGATTCTACTATTTGGCATATTCCCAAGATGTTGGATTCCACACTTACAAATAGTCTTACTACATATCTGTCGATGATCAATTCAAAAGAGAGAAAAAAAATGCCATAGTACATTTTTAACTAGCCTCCCCAGTTCTCACTGGTGAATACCCTAGGGGAGGACCCCATATGTTTTACACGCAGATGTATATTAGGGGGAAGTCACTAAAAGAGGAATGGCCACAGATTTGCTATTTACAGTGCAAAATAGGCCAACAAGGACTGGAGCATCTGTTGTATAAACAGTACTGACTGAACTCATTGCAACTTGGCACTGTTTAATCCTGATTGTGATACTTGTGGAAACTAAACTCTGATGTTCTCATGTGCACGAATTTAGTTCTCATATTCAATCAATTTCAAAATAACCAAAAATCAGGTCACCATTTTTTGTTCTTCTAGGTTCTGAAATAGTTTCATGATAGTTTCAAAGCCATAATGAAATAAATCTCTCTTTTTTTTCAACATCGTCTCCTTTCAGAAATAGATTTGATTCTTATCTTCACAGAAATAAACATAATGTTTTGTTCTTTGTATTTTTATTATTCAATTTAAGTTCACAAATAAGAAACATTTTATCTGGAAAATTAAAACATACATTGCTTATCTCCCTTACATTGGGTACAGTGTGAACTTGTACTCTCTAATTTTAACCAAAATTTGACTAATTCTCTCCAAAACAGTCTACATCACTTAGCAAACACTAGAACGTAGAACATCGAGTGAACAGTTCACATAGCATTGCACTAACAGTGCACCATACATAGTTAAACAAGGTACGTCACTACCAGAATTGTTGTCCGTCTGTTTCAAAATTAATTTGAGCTAATATTCTCAAGAAATTAAAGTCCTATCTATCCAGATGAAATCTTCACCTCACACCTGCATACAAACAGCCTGAACAGGCATGGATTAATGGTGTACTTCTAGATTTGCTGATTAAAGTAAGCAAAGCCCTTTAAAATCGCCTGTGGACTTGCACTGAATCGGATCATCAAATCGTCAGTTGGAAATGTTGGTTTCTATCTTCCTATGTAATAGACCCGGCAAAGGAAATCCTGTCCAGAGTCTGAATCCATGCTGCTGTTCAGCAAATCTATCAAACAAACCCTCGTGGTACCCAACCAACAAGAACGGCAAGCAATGGCTTTTTACGTCTCTAGTTGGCACGTTTTGAGTGATCGGTGCTAATTTACTGTTTTCCTTCTAAAAGACAATTTCCAATTCAATTTGGTATCATACATGCTGTGTACATATTCATTTTGATGCAAAGCACTCATTTATTTTCAATTTGAGAGAATCGTCCTAAGTTATTATGGCCTCACCCTTTAAGATGAAGGTCAAATCAAAAGAAAGTTCACTATTACACAACATCAAAATTAAAATCAACTCATAATAAAACAAATAAAAAATGCAATAAATTAAACAATTTAAAAAAAAAATTAAATTGGGGTTTAGAGTCGCTTTCAAGATTCTTTCACTTATATCAAGACTTATCAATTTAGGGCAGGAGGAAACTCACAACATCTGTAGCTCTGAATGTTGCAGTAAACCTGCGAGCACAGGCTGGTACTGATAAGACCAAGGATGATAACTGCATTGCCACTCTACAGACATTGCATCCTATCACGTCAGAAAGGTAACTTTCATGAACATTGATGCTGGGCCCCCAGGGCGGGATTTGAACCTGGAACCTTGGCTCTGAAGTCCAACTGTTCAACCACTGTGCTACCACCCGCCCTAAATTAAACAATGGAATTATCCAAAATAATTACATATTTAGTTTGTGATTTCATACATTCTATTTCTGCAAGCTCTTTACTTATGTACTTATTTAAGATCTAATACACTTTATATACGTAAGCTCTTAATATGTTCTGATGGGAGAAAAACCTGTAATAATCATTGGGAGAAAAACCTGTAATAATCATATATCACAACTAAGACCACGACAAAACATGCATATCATTCATATTATGAAGAAAAATTACCTCACATATCTTCATATCTTCAAATATATTGATCATTATTAAATTACATAATCAAACAATCCTTAGTGTATTAGATTTAAAACAGTGTGATCTTTGCACTAAACGCTTTGTTAACCCCTTAATCAGAATACAATGTCCTACGTATTATCTACTAATTCATCTACTAAAAGTATTAGTTTGAAATAGATACCAATATGAAATGGATACCTGACCATATTAATAGTCCTGTATTTGCTTGCCGGACAATGTAATGAGAAATAACAGGCTGGTATTGTCATGATATCTGTGCAATGAAATGAAATATGTATTATTGCTACACCATTTTAATCGCAGAATGATGACTCACAAATAGTTTCGAGGTGAACAGAAAACTAACTGTTGGGGTTAATAATATGTTTTGGGGATATTGAACTATTATTTTACTTATCACTTGCAGGCTTTTGAACAAAGCAATTGAACATACAGATTTCTTAACTGTACCGATAATGTGAATGTTAACTAATATAACATTTCGACATTTTTTATAATGTATTTGGGTTAATAATATGTTTTTATTAATCAAAATCTCTGCTCTCTCTCTGCATCTCCGATAGCCTCCAGCATGAAGAAAGATATGATGATCAGAGGTATTGCAACAACGTACATTAATATTAGAACCAATACAGGATGAAATTTATTCTTAGTTGTTGTCTAATATTTCTAGCATTACTAGTAAGATTAATGACCAAACAAGATTCCGACAAAGGCAATAACAACATGATATAGACTTATTTTGTAAAATAATATTGACATATCTGTTATGATACGTGCATTTATTCAAAAATATAAATAGTATCCTCTGATTTCAATTATGACCTACATTTAGAGATAAATTTATTCTGTATACCATGTTTTAACCTCCTTTCTGCTGGAGCCAACAAGAGATGTGCTATGAAACTATGATGTTTATTATTCGAGAAGCATCAAGATTAAAACAAGCAAAATGGGTTTGATTTGAAAGGGGAGGTAAGCCAAAGGTGCCGTAATATATATCATTGATGTTTTAGCTCAATGTTTTAATGTGAACCAATATGATTTTGTCTTAACGTTTAGTTAACCATCTCCATGCAGTGATCATTACAATGACTGCTCTGCTCTCTATCTCTCCCTCCCTCTATACATACACATGTACTATGGATGAGCTGCCAAAAGAAAGAATGGAAAAGAATAGACAAGAACTATGTAAGTGAGCCTCTGTGATGACAAATGATCCCAAAAGCTCACCCAATGTCCTTTAGGCCATGCAGTAAACTTTTGTGTGTGTTGTATTACTGGTAGCATTAACATTGACTAATATAGAATTTCGACATTTTATACATTTTCTTTTCTTTTCTAAAGTGAAATATAAACTGATAGTCTACTGCTATATCCTAGATCTGTTAGGTCATGATAAATGAGATGATACAAATGTCACTTTCCGTTGATCTGCCATGAGCAATTAAAAAAAACCTGACATAGGTGTACTTCAATCCACTGATATCGAAGTATGGTTCCCTTGATTAGGAATCAATTCAAATGTCAATGGTAAAATATTTCATTTAATCTTATACCACTTACAACTGTGATTATGGAAGGAAATATAAGAATTAGTAATTAAATTACAGTAGAAACAATAATGTATTTTTTTACGAGAGCATTATGTCGACAATTGGCTGATAAAAGATTAAATTAGTTGGACAATGAATTAATGTAACCCAAGTATTACGAAGTCATTACTGCTTTGTTTTTCTTTAACCACTGTTGTCAGTTAAAGGCATTGTCACAAGAATATGATATGCACACATTCATGATCAGTAATTATGATCTAGGGCAATCAGTTCTGTCCTTTAAATGTCTATTTTCTAATCTTAGAAATGTTTCTCAAACCAATTGCACACTTCCACATGAATAGTTGTTAGTTATTCAATATTTGTTGTTAAAATAAAAACCTGTTTATTTCCAATTACAATAGTGTTGACTAACAGTAAGTTTTTAATTAAATGTCAAATTGGATTGAAAGTATTTGTCATATTTTGACAAAACTATTAACCTCGTTACTGTTGGATTAAGCATAAGTAATGTTAAACACAGAAACTGCTTTAGGAAAGAAAAGGTTAAAAAGCAAAGAAATGGTTAAAATGGAATCATTCATAACTTTTAATATCATACTTTAAAAAATATACAATGGAATTGAACACTACGGTAATTATATTCACATCAAAACCACTGTTCTTAATTTGGATAGCAGTGAGTTCTAATGAACTAAAATGATTTACTCATACTCCTGGTGTAGGCTATGGCTAAGGTTGGATTTAAGGCCTGGTGTAGTCTATGGCTAAGGCTGGATTTAAGGCCTGGTGTAGTCTATGGCTAAGGCTGGATTTAAGGCCTGGTGTGGTCTATGGCTAAGGCTGGATTTAAGGCCTGGTGTAGTCTATGACTAAGGTTGGATTTAAGGCCTGGTGTAGTCTATGACTAAGGTTGGAGTTTAAATGATTTTAGAGTTCTGCCATTTCATACAGGAGAGCTCAACATATTTCTATTTACCTCATAACAGACGTCAAAAAGTGTTTTCTTGTTAACCTATATCTAATTTAACTGGTCTAATTGAAATCAATTTACTTAGGGTGATTGGTGTATTTGAATTCAATTATAAGGATGGTGGACATTGAATGAAAAGTACAATCTATGAAATGATGGACAGCCAGAAATGAAAAAGCCAAAAGTGATGTATGTTTAACTTGGATGATTGACATTTCTTCTGCAAACACACACAGACATGTTTATTATTTCAAAAATTGAAGATGTGGGAGTGTATAAACATTTCTAATAGAAAATAAGAAGTTAGCTAGTAAGAAATGTAGAATTTTGGTTAAGAGATTTAAATGGATGGGTTAGGCCTTATGGGTATAGCTCAGTTTAGGGGGCCAAATAGCTCATTATTGGATGTAGGTTCAATGATTGTCAAATGCATGTTTATATCATATCAGAATGCAAATCAGTTTATCACATGATCACAAAGTTTAATTTTACATAAAATTACTAGTTCAGATTGGATTTTAATGCAATTTTTAGTCCTAAATACAACTAAAAAATAACTGAACAATTCTACTAAAATGTGTATCTTTAACTAGCATTGGTTTCTTTCCAGAAAATCAAATTTTATGATGATGATGATGATGACAGACAATGGACAATATTTTACTCTTTATTCCATGATAAACTGTTCTACTGTTCCTCTCTTCAATTTTTATGTTTTTCTAATAAAGCAAAAAATAATAATGAAAAAACCCCAGATATAATGATAAAACTCGGTCACCCATATCTCATCCAGTTCCTGGTTACAAACATGTTCAGAAATAATCACAGGAAATGTTTATAAATTCATAAAGATTTTGGATTTATCTATTATGTTAAGTACAGTTTTTAAAAAAGAGGTTACCCTTGATATTTCCAATGAAGCATCTACACTAAGCTATAAGCATTAAGTATTAACTAATTAAATATTATCAAAGACTAGCTTCATGTCAAAAATTAAATTAACAAATTGAGATTATGGCAATAGATACCTACAGTGTATGTTTGATCATTCTGTTCATGTTTGATCATTCTGTCTTTAAGAGGAGCAGTCCAACAATTGCATAGGTGTGCAGTGTGCATGTTGTTAAAGGGACCAAACTGTTTGTATGTTTTATGTTACGTGTTTATGGCCAGTAAACAAGTTGATTATTTGTTTTACAGATTTTTTTCACTAAGGGATCCAAAGGTAGGAATGGAAAGGGAAAAAGAAAACTAGTATGAAGTTAGAAGAAAAATGTGCAAGTCTATTCTTATGATATATTTTTTAAACTGCAAACCTCAGAAATAGTATATTTCCTCAAGTATATAATAAATGTTATTTTAAACCTTTAAATACAACTTTAAACTAATATGATATATTACCTTCTACAACAGAAAAGGAAGTGGTTGATGATTGTCAATTTGCTAACATTTTGATTAACGTAGAAGTCCATTTAAGAAAGAAATCAATTGTTTTGGCCTTAATTTCTATTAGTTTTAATTGGCCTTAATTTCTTTTTAAAATAGACCAAAATATCATTTTAAAAAAAACATTATCCCACGGGAACTATCTTTTAACTAATCGACTCTTTGGATATATACCTAAACCATGCAAACTGATTGGTGTCAAAGTCCCTTTAAATTTAATGAAGATTTAAGAGTGTTATAGTGCCTTTAAATTAATTGAAAAGGGAGTTGAAAAATTTCAACTGCCATTGAAATGTACTCAGAATAGGTCAGCCAACAAACAATCAGAATTAGCTGGCAAAAGTGATAGTATGTCTTTAATTGAACAATTCCACTATCCGCTGGGCTAGGCCTTCACCCACTGTGCTATATAATTAGTGGAAGCTGGGTTTAATTCCAACAAGGACTGATAAAACACTCTCCTGTGGCCTAGACCAGTGGGTAATTACTTAACAATCTTGGTAATTTTTTTCATATCTATTTCTTTTTTACAAACGTACCATACAGTTATTTTCCACCTCTTGCCACAGATGTATTTCAAAGTGAAATCCACATTAATTAGATCACAATGTATTTGAAGATGGCTTATTTTATCTCAAGCATATAGAAAACGTGTTTGGAAGAGAGTAACATATGAGATGATTCATACATGTATAATACAAATATTTTTTTTAGTAAATAATGATCAATGGAAAACTAAATATCATCTTCAGTCTTGCACAGATGCTATATTTGTAACTAATTTAAAGAAATAAATATTGGATCAATGCATTTTAAACTAAGAATACTTATGACCTATTAAAAAATAATTTTAAAATATTAAAAAAACATAGAATCTTTATCCATTACCACCATGCTGATAAGTAGTACTGAACACCCTCTAGCATGTGTGCTGATAAGTAGTACTGAACACCCTCTAGCATGTGTGCTGATAAGTAGTACTGAACACCCTCTAGCATGTGTGCTTTGTCCATCAGGAAGGTAAACAGGAACAAAATGTAGATTTTATGACCAAGTCATTACAAAAAATATACCGGTATATATATATATTTGTGTGTGTGTGTGTGTGTGTGTGTGTGTGTGTGTGCGTGTGTGTGTGCATTGTTAGATGAAATAAAAAATGATATACTATTTAATACATTTGTTTGGCGTAAAATTAGAAAAATAGAGGGAGGAAAATCAAAAACAAAAATTATACTCCATATCAAACAGAAAAAATGAAATCATTTGTCAATATAGGATTATATTGTAATACAATTAGTATTTAAATATGTCAACAATTATGGTATTTACAGTCTAGATACGATTATACTATTTCATTTCAAGTTGTTGTGCCTTGATACAAGTCTGTAAAACAAGTAATCAAGTTGGTTTGGTCTAATTACAAAGTATAAAATGAACCGCCCTTTATATTTTAGCCCAAGGTGTATATTCACTTAATACTAGCTGCATCAAGTGTTGTTTCAAAACAGTTATAACATATTCTTCAAGAAAGTATTGATAATGTTCCTTCTATAGCATATCACCAATAGAAAATGAAAAGTATCAACCTATCATTGACATATTCATTCGCATACTACTCATTTATTTTTAAAAAATTGAAAGAAAATGCATAACAGTAAGTAGTCAGGAAACTAGTATTCAAAGTTTTAAGAAGTATCTCTACATGAAATACTACACTATCAATTTTCCTTTCAAGTCTACAAACACTTGAGCATATAAGTTAAGTGAGATAAATGGAATCAAATATATCTCAAACTGAATTCAAGGATTGCCCATAATTTGTGGTACGAAATAAATACATGAAGCTTAAGATGAGATCAAATGTCTCTCAGTAACAAGCAGGATGTCGTAAACTGTCAATCGCAATTTAAAAATCAATTGACACAGCCGTAAGATGCTTTGACCATATAAATATGCAGGAAAGTGATAGAAATCATTGAGATATTCCATCGTTATAACTGATAAAAGTCAGTATTATGTTATTAGATACAGTAAAACTTTAAAACCATGTCTGAAATAATATCAGATTAAAAAAATTGACATCTATATTGAAAATATAATGTGGGAATACTTACAAAACTGTCAATCAATTTTTTGTTAATTAAATTTAATTCAAATTTTATTAAATTTAAGTTGAGGCAATTGTAAGTGTTAATCTTAAAAATAGTTTTAAATTTATCACAAATTAATTCCTATAGAATATTGAGTTGAAAACAAGAAAATTCTGTCTCCGAATTCCATTTATTTTATTTCACTGCTGCGTTGTCATTAAGTTTAAAATACGGCTATGAAAAGAATGTCAACCAATGACAAGTGCAGAGCGAACAAGAAAACATGTCTTCTTTCAAAACTGTTCAAAAAAGTATGGAAACAAAACATCGGTCATATTGAAAGAACATGGACTCACAAGAAAACCACCTTTACAGGTAACAAACACCATGTGAGCAATAAAATAGATATAAATCCTTCAACAATTCCACACAAAAAATGTGAATAAATAAAATTTAAAAAATTTAAACGTTCATACCTCCTGCATCTTGAAAGTCCTGGTAATAGTAGCCAATATTTTCATACATCCCAATACACTGACTAGTCTCAGCAGACAGAGGCAAACTTTGGCCAGCAAGAAGAGTCGATGTCGTAGGTTTAACGACAACAGCCGAGCGCTACAGCTAGAGAGCGAGCACTGTCGCCAGACTGTTACTGGTGAAAGGCTCTTCGCGTATTGATCACTAAAACACTGTTTAAAAATGTTCACTACGACCCTGTGTGGAACACTGCATGAATTTTAATCAATACTTGTACAGGTTGGAATGAAGAGTGGGGCACAAACGTGGAAAGTGAGCAAAAGCAGATCTTCTCCAGGTTTAAGCTATTCTGTCATACAGGAATTTTCCCAACTGCAAATTTCTTTCCAGATTTTTATTTGTTCGTCCCCTATAAATAATGCAGAAATTTTGTCGGAATCGCCAAGACGAGGTAAGATGCTTTGGGTGGACTTCAAGGAATATTGGGATGATGATAACACTGAATTGCCGAACATGCCTTAAAATATTTAGGTTGATAAAATGCATTTTAGCTCCATTGACTGTGGGTCTTGTCTTACTGAAGTGAAGTTAATGAAACTCCAAAATTTGTAAAGGCAATGATAGCTGGGAGATGTTTGACAACCATTTGAAATATTAATTTGTCCAGCACTTTTCTGCCCAGACCTTATCAAGCATAAAATACCCCCTCTGTGATCAGTTATAATCAGATATATCTTTAGTGGTTTTCACTTAATTATGTCAGGAAAAATACCAATAAATATATATCAATTTAGGAGATAATTGTATGATCTTTTTTAAATTCAATAAATAATAATTATTTTAATATCTATAATTAACCCTTTTTTATAATTTTATCCACAGATGCTGAACTGGCTGGTGTGTTGCAATGGGCTTGACTCTAAAAGGTTAACCTTATCCATGTTAGATTAATCCCAATAAACAGCTGTTATTATTAGTTGCCTCCAGCAGTATGTAGGTTAATTCATAATATCCACATAAAACAATTAATTTCCATTTCATATACAATCTGTGTAGGAATACTTATGTGAAAAGATATTTGATGCTGGAATAAAATACAAATAAAATAAAATTGCAATTCTTTAAATATCTTGGATAATGTACATCAAATTTTATATATTACCTGGAAAAAGTTCAGACTGATAGTTATATTCTTATTACTTGTAGATTGATATTATGACAAAATGATTTGAGACATCACAAGCTAAAATTGTCCTTTAAATGTCCAAAACATTTTTTTTTTTTTTTAATGGTATTCATTATTGATCATATGAGGAGTTATAAAAAAAGGATTCCCACTACGTTGGATATTGAGATTACAACGCAGCATGAATGAATGAACCAACTGTAGGACTCTCTTACACTCCTACTGCAGACTTTGACAATGATCGTGGAAATACAATCACATCATGGAAGAGCTGTGGGCAAGTTAAAAATATTGCATGACAAAAAAAAACTACAGATTTCTAATATATTGGCAATGTTTGGCTGAATTATTGGTGAAACAATATGCACATGTTCGTATGAAAACAAATTCTATATCCTGTTTCAGCATGTATTTTGATAAAAGAAAAATATCATTTCATCAAACAACCAACGGCTTTTCTATATTTTAAGTGAAAGTACAAAATGGTAGATTCCAGAAAGTAGATGTGACACAGTTGATATGTATATTCTAATGCAAGTAAGTATAATTGAATGTATCATAAATTCTGAGAAATATGTGACCAACATTATGTAAACTACATGTATATCACAATGCTTCAATATATACTGAACATAATACATGGACTTTCTTGTCAATCACAATAAATCCTTATTCCATTTAGTGATGTTTTAATATATGTCTGTCACTCAAGCTTAATGATGACAGTATCTTTCTGACTGGAAATTATCAGCAATTAAGAGTTGTCTCCCATCATTAATTGCTGTCTGCCTAACAATACAATTAATCTAAAATCCCAGTGTGTTAACTCTTATGCCTACAGGAGCAACCACTATCACTGTGATATAAGATATATCTAGAATCACCCAGAAGTAAGAAGGTTAAAACATTTCCTATCAGATTTGAATTCAAATCTAAAAAAAAAATAAAAAAATCAATAATTAATAGAAGCTACCAGTATAGACCATTAGAATTAAAAAATCATATTTCTTTACTAAAATAGGCTAGTATCAAAGCTGATATTCTACTTAAATTTGTACTTTAAAATGTTGTTTTTTGTCTTTAAAAAAAATCAATCCCATGTTCCCTTCCATTGAATGCACTGTTATAAAAAGCTAAATAGAGATAAGAAAATGTTAATAGCTGTATCTGTAATGTAGACGCCCGCCCAACACATGTTATCTTTTCACAAGGATGAATTTAAATAACGTAATATAACATATTTTATATGTCAAACTCCATGCACTGCCAGAAAGACCAACCTCTATACACTAACTACTTTTCATTGGTCAAATGGAACACAAATGAATAAAATGTTTTACTGATAGTCCTGGAATAAACCAAATGTATGACTATCACACCAGTCCATATCAGACAGTTAAACAATCTTAACATTATTTATAAAAAGTAAAAGTTACAGTAAAATAAAGTAAAAAATCCCAGAATGGCATAATAAATGCTTTTTATGGAATCAGTTCTTTTACAAATCCTGTGTTGTGTGACATTTTAACATCAGCCAGTATTTGGATGTGGTTTGGATATATACCATATTTTGGAGAAAAAAATATCCCATATAAAAAAGCAAATACGCATATGGAATATACTACTAGCTGCATTGCAAACTGCTTCCAAATAATCCTGGCCAAAAACTCTGAACATTATTACATTAATGACAGCTCACAGACAAATCTGATGATAATATGGAGACACCCATATACTTCAATAATCATCTTCAAAATCAGAGACATGTGCCTGTACATTCATAGATATCCTTAATGCAACTCGGACAACTGACAGCTATGGTACACTCACCTCTGATCTATTCATCACATGAGTGTACTCTGTTGCGCCTGATTCTAGAACACCAGCATTCATAGGTAGGGTTTGCCCCAGACTTGCAAATTTGGCATTCAAAAATATCCCTCAACATTTAATACTCCAAATACACTTAATAGCATCCGTCTTGGTTCATTATTTTTAGGGGTACCTGCTACAATACATTTTATTAGGTGTCATTTGGTTTGGAAGAAAGAGTTAAATATGCAGGTGTTTGCATACTAGAGCGAAACACTGCATACAGGTGAAAGTTTTCATTCGATTTTTAATTTCAACATTACACAGTTATACATGGTTGATATCAATAGGATCATCTAACATCACAGTTATACATGGTTGATATCAATGTTGACACAGTTATACATGGTTGGTATCAATGTTGACACAGTTATACGTGGTTGATATCAATGTTGACACATACATGGTTGATATCAATGTTGACACAGTTATACACAGTTGATATCAATGTTCCAACTGTTTGATACAAGTCACATAAACAACCTCCACAAAGTACCAACATTTGTTTGATGAACGAAATAGGAAAGTATTGCTACAGAGACCTGCATTCACTTGTGAAGTGGGAGGTGAAAAGAGATACTAGTAATGCACTACACATGTAAACTGTATAGATAGGTTGTATAGATAAGTTGTATAGATATGTTGCATAGATAAGCACTGTTGTGTAACACAACTACCACACCAGAGTAGATAGGCATATTCACAAATAACAGTGCAACATTTGTCAAATTTATATTTTTGACTTGCTTCTTGTGTGACAGACACTTCTATATTTCATAACCTACTCCAATTTGCATCAAATTTAAAGGCAAATGCTGTCAAAATTATAGAATAATGTGTTTTCAACATGAATTCCACAAATATTGGTATGCAGTGAAATATGTCGAATATTTGCAACATATTTATAACATATTACAAGCTGTCTTCAAACTTTTCAAGACTGCATGTCATGAATCAAATCTATATTTGAATACAGATTAAAAGCAGATTATATCAAGCTGATTGGTCATGCACACAATGCATTGTGGTTCCTGTACAATGGAATGCGAGAAGCTATAAATCTTATATATTCAAGGATGCAAATTCTATAATTAATGTAGTAAATTAAAATCGACCTTTAAAACTATTATTCATTGCAGTAGGTCAATCCTCCCAATTCCACTGTTCTTGTTCTCGTATACGCTGTATTATCACAACTCATTTTGTGTCAAAATTTTCTATTTGCTATTTTCTATCAAAATTTAAACCTAAATTTCATCAAACAGCCAGTATATATTTTTTTCTTTACTCATTTACCTCTACATTCTTAGGTGACTCCAATAATTTATTGCCTCAAAACTTTCAAACATGTAGGAAATGACCCCCCCCCCCCCCTCCCCCTTTCAACATAAATAAATAAATACAAATTCCTTTTCTGGCAGCTATTGGGTGACCAAGGTTAACACTAGACATGTTACCCTTAAACCTAGGGTAACAATAAATACTTCTTCAATTACTGAATTACTGCACCCAACCCTTCTATCCTGCATGACAAATATGTAAAATGTTCATAAAACATGTGCCTAAACACTATCTGTTGGATTTTGCTGCACAATCAATTGGTGTGATAAATCACATTGCATGCTGGTGTGATAATTACCATGCTTGTGGCACAAAAAGCAGTTATCTGGTTAAGGTGAATTTGTAATCAATTTATTTCATCAATATTTTATAGGTAAATATAGAGACTAAGCACAGTTAGCCACTAGCAGGTGTTTAACTCTGCAGCTGCTGTCTTGCAATATGGAATATTTTACAGCTGTTTATTCTTATTATGTCTTCTAAAACCATTACATATTTCGTTACGTTTTCTAAAAATAATTTACTTCAAACATATCTAGTAACATTTATTTAATGTCTAAATGCCAGCATTTTCATGTATGATAAAATTTGGTCTGATGGTTCAGTAGCCCTCTTGCCACTTTGAAGGAAATTTTGATCATCATTTCTGCATGACTACCGATTTCTAATGATTCATGTCTTCTAGAGTGACTTCCCTTTACTGTACAACAGTAATACATCATACATCATTCTAGAGTGACTTCCCTTTACTGTACAACAGTAATATGTCATACATCATTCTAGAGTGACTTCCCTTTACTGTACAACAATAATACGTCATTCAGTGCTGTATTCCAGATAGATTTAGCTGGTAGAAGGTTGCCATGGTACTCCCAATTACTCTAGACCACAGTGAAAGATTTTCTTTTTGAGGTAAAAGCTATGATATGTAATTGCAGTGAACATACTTTAAATGTGCAGTCAATTTAGACCAATTAATTTTATTGTATGCATTTCATACAAAAGAATGAAATAGGCAATGAAATATTATTCACATTGAGCTGGGTTTCACATAGAGAGATTGTATTCATAAAGTCAATGTATAGCACAGCTGTAAAACATTGCAGACACAATGACATCTGCAGAATAGAAAACAGTACAAAAGAGTCATTATATATGACATTAATGTATTGTTCATTAATATCACAAATTCTACATACCAGAATGTTTTTCAAGTTTTTTTTGTTTTTTTTCAAAAATCAAAGCAACTTTTTGTAATTACTATTTAAAGTGTTATATAAAGTGTGAAACAGACACACTTTCTTTCACTATGAAGTCCAGAATTTATATCTTTTTATTACCCAGAGTGTGTTGTTTCAAAGTGTGACGAATGAAAACGATATGTACCAAGCAGTACATATAGGTTTCTAGTGTTCCCATTGGTTGAAATACCAGACCTATTTTGGGCAGTACACTAGGCACTCAACACGATTGATAAAAACTGGAAGTTAAGAACATGAATATCACCGAAATGTATATATGATAAATAAAATTAATAGTTAATTAATAGCTAATATCTTTGGAATCCCCCAAAATTAATATCATCTGCTTGATTATGGCTACAAAAACAATACAAAGTCAATGGCATTCCCAACAAATGAGTTCATTCTCGGACATAATAAGTAAAATATTTATTGTGCCAATATATCAGGGAATCCACAGTGTCA
The DNA here is from genome assembly GCA_032361225.1 of Lepetodrilus schrolli. Taxonomy (NCBI): domain Eukaryota; kingdom Metazoa; phylum Mollusca; class Gastropoda; order Lepetellida; family Lepetodrilidae; genus Lepetodrilus; species Lepetodrilus schrolli. Next base: position 35,397 of record JAUTBT010014316.1, read on the forward strand.
AAATTGAACACCTGTTGCATGTGAAAGCATATAATAATGCAGTTTTGGGAATGTTCTTGAAATTCAAGTTGAATGTTTTGAAAACAGTTCACAACGGTATTTGTCCAATAATGCATAGTCATTGATTATTTCTCCATCTGTCCTAGTTGTTAATCCAGTATGAATTTAGTATGATCTGATCACTTCGTAGTTGTCTTGATCATTAGTATACTATCTTCTAGTATTTGTTCCTGTCGACCACACGTTCACGATCAGCTGATGATGTTTACTATGACTGTTGACCTTACCACCTGCACTGACAGACTGACAATATTTATTAAATAATAATTGATAGCTATACTTAGGCAAGTTTTGTTTTTTCTCGACACTCATCTATATTGTAATAAGAAATAGTTTTCATAGAAGTCTATAATCACATTAATTAACACATTTTACTGGAACTACATTTGATTCTTGTATAGTCTTTCAGATGTTAGGAAACCTGATTTAGAGCTAACTTGGTATTCGTCCGCATATACATTTGTTGTTATCAGTAAAACATCGTTTTCAATTGAATCTACATATATAAAATACATCTGGGGCAATAAATAGGACATTACATGATTTTCTATTTAATATCAAATTTATGTCTCTAGTGAAATAATTTTATTTGCACTCGCTTAAGATCATGCATAAAATTATTACACTCAGGACATAAAGTTGATATTAAATAGAACATCATGTAATATCCTTTATTTCTCAGATATCAAATAACAAATATACTACAATTATCTGGAGAGAAAAAAACCCAGTTTAAACTACCTGAATGCTATTGTTCTTTAACAATGAAATGAAACGGTTCACAAGACCAAAGTAATACTATTTTATGTCAGTGGGCAGGTCATTAGATTGAATACAATACTACTTAAATACTTTAGCAAAAACAAGTTTAACTCCTAGAATGCTATGGGTATATTACCCTCCAAAATGTCCCCCCCCCCCCCCCCAATGTAAAAACATTGATCATTTACAATCTACCATCCCATTGAGGATCAAAATTTGCATTCATGGTTCATGCAATCCCCCTAAATGAAAAACCAATGAAGTAACTCTGGTTGTTTAAAAACCATTGCACAAAACAAATACAACTTATGTGATAAAACTTCTTTCTGCATGAAGCGGTTACAGATGCCACATAAAACAGTCAACTAGTAGAGGGTTAAATATGATTTCATGGTTAATCATCACACCAATAAGTCTAGTGATCATATTCATATTTATATAAAATTAACCATTTATTTTTCTCAGCATAAACAGTTGCCAAACATGCAATGGAAACCAGTCATTTATGCAGATCAACAATTTTACAGCTAGTTTGCATGATAGATTTTCCATTGGTCATACATTATTGAGCACATTGTATGGGTCGTTTCACTAACCTTTCTAAAACATATTACTGCCATTCTTGTTGTGGTAGCATTCTTTTACAGTCATCATTATTAGCATTTACTTATCAGTAGAGATTAGAAAAACTACCATCCTACGTACTTATTAATATTCAGGAAAAATTGTACTAACGGTATTAATGTATTTATCAGTTCACATGGTCACTCAATAATATACTTAAACAATAACAGAAACTGATATCCAAATAATATTTTTAAATATTTATTTCATTTATATATTTTTGTGGTGCAGAATAAAAGCAGATTTAAAATGGGGGTGGGGGTGACTCTGCATACAGTTTCAACTATTGAAATTGAAAATTGAACATGAATGGCATTGATTTAGGAGAATTTTGACATGGTTGGAGCACCATCAGAAAAAAATGTCATTTCTAACCTTTACATTAGTACCATCAGAAAAATCAAAGTTGAAATCAAAAACCATGCTCAGTATTGAACATGGACAGGATGATATCCATTTCCCAGTAAGAAAAATTTCTGAATTGCATTCAACAAAACAGGAAACAAAACTACCAGAAGAAACTGCGCACACAAATTTAAATTACGATAAGAGTTGGAAAACTGGTATGCTGACTACACCAGCGATCAATCTTAAAAAATATGCTGCCAATCCTAACTTTATAACAGTTTCCCCCAACAAACAGTGTACTTTTTTTTCTTTTTCTGAGATGCTAATCAACTCCCATAGCTGTGATACCTATGCAATTCTTCACAACAAATTGGTGATGGTGGGGTCCGTTGTTGCTTGCACTGTTGTCTCGTCGATATCAATTTAAGGTCTTGGACTCTCTCTCTCTCTCCTTCCACTGCCATTGGAGCCAATTGTACACATCCTTGTATCTTGCCACTCAATTACGTGGGAGTACGGGGCCCCAGTGCTATACACGTCATTCACACATACCGTGATTTACCTCCGTAACTGCAGGGCGGAAGGCTTGATAACAAGCTCTACAAGTATCAAATGCTTAGTAATTGACCCACAGTAGACCCCAGCTTTAGAGATAAATGATTCTTATCATAGTATGCAATTTAGTAACCTTGTATTCCAGATCAATCCTTGGACGATGTATTGCATGGAATTTCAGGTATGAAACCTATATGGGTAACTCTGGGATTGTGGTTTTCTGTATACATGGACATGCACGAGTTAATGACACAGCATTTGCAATGCATTGAGATAGATAACTAGCCTGCACTAAAACAGTCAACAAACATCAAACTTTAATTGTTTTCCAATTGATAAGAGATGATTCTTGAAATTAAAGTTAGCTAGTTTATTAAAAAATATCTATTGACCATTATTTTAGATACAAATTAAAATTACAATTCTTGTGACTAAAGGAACCAGTTATTATTTTTAATTCAAACATTTAAATTCCTGTTGCTAAGGTAACCAGACATATCTAGATCCTTCACATTAGCCAGAAAGTGTAGAGTTACTGTGAAATGTGTAATAGTCATTAACTTTAAATCATTCACCATGTCAGTCTTTTCTGTCTAAAAACTGAAATCTTATCTTCGTCGCTCTAGATTTGCTTGAATTATGGCAACAGAAGAAATGTATGTTTTTAGAATTAGTAAGTTTTTGTAAATAATTAGTGATCAAAATATAATTATTAGCATTAAGTTTTTGTAAAATTTAGTGATCAAAAACACAAGGAACTATAGTATGACATTAAGATAGAAATACAATACAATTATACAGTAACATTTACAATATCATAATCAACTAAAATCTATACGATCTCGATAATGAAATATATGAATCATAGAAGTATGTTTTATATTGTCGAGACAACTGAGATTGACATTACAAATATTACATTGTCTAGACAACTGAGATTGATATTACAAATGACATTACAAATATTACATTGTCTAGACAACTGAGATTGATATTACAAATATTACATTGTCTAGACAACTGAGATTGACATTACAAATATTACATTCACAATGGCATTATTGAGATCTGCTAAATTAATATTGGAACATTAAATCATTCTTGGAAAACAGTTATGTTAAATAGTGATAATTCAAAGAAACAACCCCATTATTCCACAGATTTGTTTGTTTATTGTTATACATTGACTTATACCTACATACATATCTGTTTGTAGCGCCAGCATATACCATAGACCTGCTAAAGTGTACGTTGTCTGAACGAGTCAACTGTGCTGTTAAATCCAGTTCGGTTTTTAAGTTAATATTTTATTTCTGGTAGATTGTCAGAAAATTATAATCCAAACAAAATTGTATTCAACTGTCGCTAACCATTCAAGTGTATAAAATCAATTAACCATAGCATTATTTCAATACCAGAGGTGACAGCATAAGATTAAAGCAAAAATGCAAAATGATGGCATATAAATTATCATACATAGGAAAATGTTCATCTGTTGTTGACTAACACTATATTGTCATGTAAATTGATACAAGTACTAAAAGAATGCATAAATATTTATTGAAACCAATACCAAAAGTATTCTACCACTTCATCATTCAGCTCTGAAATGTGCAATAATTGTGTTATATTTGAAAGTCATGTCACATAATTCATTTTTGATGTTCATTAAAAATTGAAAGCATAGTGTTTATTGTATGAATTGAAATGAATGCAAAAAGAAGAAGAAATGTAATGTTACAATAATGTCCTAGAGAGAATAATGTACTATTACGATGATGGTCTTCGTAGGATATGAAGCACCTTTGCATCAAACTTGATGCTAATATTGTTCACATGCACAGCAACGTCTATTTTAATCCTTACCATTGCTCTTTATGACAGACCTGGTTGACCTTAGCACACCAAGTTTAATTGCGTAATGTACGGTTAACAATCTCAGTACAATTGTACCAGCAACAACTCTTATAGGTGTTACACTTTTAGAAAACTTTACTCTGGGTCCTCCACCAATAAAAAGCATATTGCCATATCACTTAATGACTCACTTCACAGCAAGATTTTGTAGATCATATTATCACTCCTAAATGTGTGATTTTATCATTCCTGAATGTGTGATGTTATCACTCCTACATGTGTGATGTTATCACTCCGAAATATGATGCCATTACAATTTCTTCCCTATTCTGCAGCTCAACACAAAGTCATATGCTTTTGTTGTTACACAATTTTGTAATGCTACATCGATTGACAAATCTAGTGGTAACGAGATTTTTCTAAAGATATCAAATATATGAACACAGTTTGATAACAGTAACATATCCTCAGATATCCGTATTTTTTCTGACTCAGATTGATATATCTAATATCCAATGAAGTATTAGATGAAGTATCCAATGGAGTATTAGATGAAGTATCCAATGTCACTCTTATTCATTCATCAGGATTACAACCCTCTTCGCAACTTGAATATATAATTTAGTAGCGAAGGTAAACAAGGAAGACAATCCAGTTACTTTCATGCAAATGTTGAATGAAAACATATCTTTTCCATGTGGCCAAGTTTTTTAGTAAACTGTGTGGAGAATACAGCGTGGCTGCTGGCCACCCCCCATGAGTATTGAAGCAGGGAGTGTCCAATGTATCATCATTACTCTGTTGCTTCCTATAGCTGATGTTCATCCATCACAAGCACTGGCAAGTCACTCTCCCACACAAGTTATGCCATAAAAATGCCATTTGAATATTGTATCCTGACCTATAGAGACATATTGAAGACGAAGAAAGTTTGATCAAAATGTGATGATTTCTTTGAATATTTTTTTGATGGTTATTCTTTGGGGATTTAACAGTCATGAAGTGTGTGAATATTTGTTTTGTTTTATTTTGATGAATTGTTCATAATGAGCATGGACACCATTCTTAATTGATTTAGATTTGATATATAGTGTAAAGAACACATTCAGATAAAATTATATTCAGATTTCTTGCTTTTTCATTAAAAAATATAATATACAGTGCATTCTGTCACTACTGGCATCTACTGCATATAACATTAGTTAACGTTTGAATAAACCGGCATCTCTCTATTCTGTATACCGGCATCAGAAAAGCGGACCAGATGCGTTATTTTACTACTAATTTACCTTGTATAAACCAGCTTAGGAGTCAAATTATGAAAACAATGACTGCCATTTAGTTGGGAGGTCGCACTCGAGGTACACAGTTGATCAAATGGATTACAATAGGCCTACGTGTTCATCATTGTGAAAACAGTATTGGCAGTCATTTAATTGGGCACCCTGGTCACATGTCTTTTTTTAAGATGACTTTAAATACACAGTTGATCAATGGGATTACTATGATGTATAGTGACTAAATTGCAATGACCCTTCTTTGAGTTAAACTTGCCATAGTACATTTAAATACGCATTTGTAGGTATTTTTTTCATATAGTGCTAGATTGCTGGTCGCATCATCCTCATGGTAGAACGACCAGCAAAACGTACGCGTGTTGAACTGTCGTTAGTATGAAAGGTGGAACTGCTAGCTGCATATGATGTTGAACCAAGTCCAACAGAACTCAGTGATAAACTGAGTAATCCAACAGTCTCTTAAAACCGGCATATTATCTTGATCCCAATGAGTGCTGGTATTGCCAGAGTGCACTGTAGACACATTCTACCACAGATGTTTGCTGAAATGGATGCAGTGAACGTTTGATAAACTGGACAGTCCTGTTTAGTGACAAAATTTTCAGGATTCCAAATTGTCTGGGTCCCTGAAATGAGTGACATGTACTTGGTAAATGTACAGCTACACGCAACATTTAAAGCATTGGCCAATGATGCAACTAAACAGACTTATTATGCTGACATTTCCTACAGAGTCACAGGTGCATTGTCCTACTTCATTTCAGGCAATTGTTCAAATAGTTACACAACAAATTAAATGTTATTTAGTGTACATGTGTCAACAAGGAAATGCTTCTGCAGTTTTTCAATGTATATATCTGATGGCATACCATCAGAATGCTCAAAGATATATTAATCTTGTGTAATGCCTGTGGTTGGTTTCAACAATTAAAGAACATTTCTGTTACTCCCATGTCATGCTATAATTTTTTGTCATCTTCCTTCAATATTCCTAACTAATTCTAAGCTGTGGTATAATAAAATAAAATAAATTAAAGATATATATTCCATTAGTATACAAAATTGAATTATCATATAGCATTTATCTCATAAACATTTATTGCATAGATTTATATCTCTATAATTAACCCTCTCCCTGCTGAAAGGAACCAGAGATTCCCTAATGAGCAGTGATTTTGCCTAATCTAGCAGGTAAAGATAAAACAAACAAATTATCCTTTTCACAACATGCAAGATTGTTGAACTATCAAGTAGTGCATAACATGCTGCACTTTTCCATTTGCTTACATGACTGTAACACTGTATGATATTATCATTATGTGACTGTAACACTGTATGATATTATCATTATGTGACTGTAATACTGTATGATATTATCATTATGTGACTGTAACACTGTATGATATTAACACTATGTCACTGTAACACTGTATGATATTAACATTATGTGACTGTAACACTGTATGATATTAACACTATGTGACTGTAACACTGTATGATATTAACACTATGTCACTGTAACACTGTATGATATTAACATTATGTGACTGTAA
>JAUTBT010014317.1:0-22968 GCA_032361225.1 Lepetodrilus schrolli
GCCGTGTTGCAGCTAAAATTCGTCCGACAAAAGAGTTCACCTAAAAATTTACCAAATAATTAATTACGGTACAATTTCGATAAACGGTTCCTATTGTAAATTTCCCGTGATGTTATCGTTGTTAACAAGGTGGGAATTTCGTTTACCAACGCCGTCGGTGTTAAATAAAATTCCCACCTTGTTAACAACGATAACATCACGGGAAATTTGCAATAGGAACCGGTTTAGCGTTTATCTCCTAAATAAACGTACCTATTTATTTGATACAGATCCAAAACAAAATTCCTGGGCATGTATTCTGTAAACTTCGTAAGTACTAAGAAGTTCGTAAGTACTAAGAATTTGCCTAACTGGTTTTCTGCGTATGCTAATTTTAAATAGATATTTTCTGACTAAGAAGTTCTTAAGTTACGGAGTTTGGAAAATACAGGCCCTGTATGACGTTGTAGCTATACGCCTCACCACGCGGACTTTTAGACGTCAGAGAATTTGGGTCACGGTGACCCCTTACTCGTCAGGATCTGTAACGGTCGTATCCTTAATGAACAATGTAGTTAATCTTGCCAAAAACGAACACATCTATATCCCATTTAGGACGAATTAAGACAGAAACGCATACACACATGGATAACCTAGTAACATCGTATTAAGCCATTATCACCGGACATCCAGCTCCATCATGCAGTTGGCGTGGTCACGGTAGCGTTGGTTCCTGTATTTCCCATACGCCAAATTACCAAATTACCTGCTTTAGATACTATTATAGTGCATGTACGCGAACTAGGTCTTCCTGAAGGTTATCCTGAAATCAGGTTTTGCCTAACGGTATACAAGTGCACGAAATTAGGCTACATATTAGTCAGTTCGGCCTGAAAATACAGAATGTATTTAATGCGCAGGAATTAAATGCGACCATAAGCCAATCGTAATTTCCGCATTAATATTCTACTCGCATTAACTTCCTGATGGGACTTCAAGTGCCCAAGTTTCCACGACATTAATAATTAGTAGAATTCCCATCTTTATGGACTGTCTGTTGTATTACCAAAGCACGGTTCTTGGCCTCAATAAAATAAGGAATAGCTCATAATATAATCATGAATAACTCGCTTTGATCGAAAGTTAACTGAATGGATAATTCCTAGTGTTATGCATCGCATGGGTATTGAACTTCGTCGCATGCGCGAATATTCCACTGACAATGAAATACATCTAAATATCACTCCAAACCGGTTGGTTTCTTCTTATGGAACACCTGATACAAACACCTCGCAAAGGCCATGGTAGGATTTCATTCAGGATCGGGATTCAAGAAACCAAGACCTAGCATTCTGTCGATGAAACATTCAACCCAAAGAAAAATAGCATATTTTTTTTAAATAATAATACTTCGTGCCGACCTACCATCTACCATTAACTTCATTGATATTGAATCCACTGGGGAAACAAACGCCAACTCTCAGCTTAATATTTGCCACATGGTATTCTACCATTAGCTCATCTGCTACTCATGTAAATATGACAATCTTATATATTTAACCGCTGACTGAAACACTGTCCATGTTCGCGTGACCAGTCCTAGCCTAAGCCTTTGCATTATTTTATCCCAACGATCAGACCTAGACTTTGTGCAATGTTGTTTTTGAGGAGAATCACAAACATCAGTATTAATCTACTTCAATGCGACAACTTGATTCTTAATATTATAAATCTGTATCACCCCTGGCATTCGTTTTTAGGTTTATTTATTACTGTCTGTACTATAGATCACGATATACATGTACATGTATATGACAGCTGTATACTCATTGGAACTCTGGCCCGGATATTTTTAAACATAATCCCCGATATTACGAAACATGTTTAGTATGCATTTTGTATTCAAATTTGATATGGGGATATGTGAACAATTTTGAGTTGAGCACGAAATGATATTCAGAAAAATTTCGTAATCTCAGGGCCCGATTCAGAATCCCCGTTAAAATTTATGTTACTTAACCCTATTAACCATATTTGCACTTAACCCTTTACTTATTAGAGTGCCCGGACTACGTAAAACCTGGCGACGTCATATGGCTTACCGCCTACAGTATTTCTGTAGCTGCGTCATTTTAAGCACTTGTACACGTATTACTGAATACATAACAGCAATCTAGCATTTACTCCAAAATTGTATCATGCAAATACAAAAGGGCATATATTTGGAACACGTGTGGTGAACTGACACTAGGCATTAGCTGACGTGAAAAATTCAACTGACCTATCAGTCACTTGGGTTATAAGGGTAGGGGGTGGGGGTGAAATTTACAACTGATCTACCAGTCATTGGGCTTAAGCGGTGGGGGTGAAAGTTTCAACTGATCTATCAGTCATCAGGCCTTAAATAGTTAATATATCATGTAAATGTACTACTAGTATTATGCTGTCCACAGTTACAGAGCTTTAAATAAAAAATAAAATATGACGTCAGTTCATTTTCGATGTTACATAGTCCTCTAAAGAGTTGTCCCTCGTGGGACAAAGACAATTGGGATAAATATGGCATTATATTATTTATATCTTGTAATACCTACTCGTTGATACCGAACCAATTTGTCGAAATATAAATTATTTACATGGGGACCATGTATGCGTGGACAGGTTTGAAGGCAGTGGCGTCTAATACAATTTGAATAAGCTGCTAAGCCATATAAATAAACCAAACATGCATATTTTACTTGCATTTTTGAAATTAGAGGTTGAAGCCTGTTTCACTTATACAATTGCTTATCAGTTTACGGCAGGGGAAAACCCAATTAGTACTGCGGTAAACCCGTGGGTACCGGATATATGCAAGTATATATCCATTAAAGTTTGTTCAATTGTAATCTTTTGAACTGTCTCGACGTAAATGATTTGCATAGCAAGGTAATGTTAAAATGTGAACATAAATATAAATAAACATAAATATTTAATTTGGATCCCTCTCCCTGTTGTATACATTACGGTGACGGCTCCTTTAATTTTGGGCAGCTCTGGTTGTTTTCAGTAGAAACCAGGTTAATCAAATATTGTTAATAGGGGTATCCGCCTCCTACCGAAAGTGAATCTGCATTCTACAAACAATCATGGTCATTAAATAAACGGTCATTAACAATATAATGATCGTATGTATATCTTGTAATGTTATTCTATCGCAACGTTGCTTACAAGAAAGAGAAGGGGAAATATTGCAATTTCCGGGCATGATATCGTGTGACCGCGACGCGGATAAATTCATTTGCAGTACAGGAAATTAAAACATGCTCTTTTCAGGAGCGGCATTAATACATGTAGGTTCATGATAATTAATCCTAACCTAACGACAAATGAATATTGAGACATGTTCATAGTAGCTCGCGCAAGTTAGTTGCGCACTTCATCGCGTGATCAGTTAACAGACAGAAACACGTCAAAGTGGTCGCTTGTGTAGTGGCCGGTAACATTAACGCTCATCGGCATCGTGACGTAAATTGTCTAGAGATTGTGCTGTCTCTTACAGTTATCAGATTGTAATGGTGATAATACTGGAGAGGACTTGCAAGGCACATCTTACTTCTCATTCATTATCCTTCTATAGTTTATTTGACAAATAGAGTATATACATGTATACGTACAAATATAAATACATTTAGCGTGCAGGGGTTGCCAATATAAAAGTCCATATTAATATTCATATTATTATTATTATTATTATTACATGAATTGTTGTTGTTATTATTATTATATTACTATACTACTCTCTATGAAGAAAAATAACTGCACATTATTCTATCAAATCCAATAATTACTGTAACAAGAAATATGTAGCTTTTTTTTTTCTAATGATATTTATTTTGCATGTGTACGCCATATATTTTTATTTAATTATAATTTACCTACTTTGTTTTCTAAATTCTAAAGTGATAATAGCTTAATAGAACGTATCAATAATATATATAATTATTTTAGTTACTCTTAAACAATACACCTCAAACATTATCGTAATTTGTTTATGCTTTTGAATGCATTTGTGAGCAAAACCTGTAAATGTGTTAGTAACTGCTTACGATGTATTTTTTTTCGTATCATCTCTATACACAGAAAAAGAAATGCTAGGTAACCTGTTTCATGAATCTAACAAAATCCGATCCTGGGAAGACACTTTCCTATTGTATCTTTTAGCATCCGCGATACTTTCTGTGTGCTGTGATAATAGCTGCATTGGCCAGCCCATTGATACTCCACCATAACATATATTATACTCGATGCAAAACACTGAGCGTATCTCGTGTACAGTAGTACTAGCTACGTTCATCTAACACACACACACACACACACACACACACACACACACACACACACACACATATATATATACTACCAATATGACCTTTTATTATCTCCTAATTTCATAAAATAAGTCACGGAATCCTAATGTGCCCTATTTTGTGGTTCTGAAGATTAAAAGCCAATACATATTCCCATATGGCCGTCCTGGTTCCGTCGTTTGTCATTCCACGAGTATTCCTCGTCTCCAGGGACCGGACTTCTTAACCGAGAAACGGCGTTTTCACTACTTTCATTGGATATGCGAATTGAACAACGCTTAATCTGTTCGTACGATGAAATAGAAGTTAATAATTGACAGAGAGCCCTGAATTGAACATACTCCACCCTCCACCCACCACCCACCACATCCCCACCCCAACATATAAATTAAACAAATAAATAACAAAAGCCAGAAAGAAAAAAAAATATAAAAATGAAATGCATAGTCAGCGGGTGGTCTTAAAATCGTATATTAATATGTATAATATGTTGGTGTTATTTAACTTTCCTAACAACTATAATGACGATATAAAATTTTGTGTTATCGAATATTGTTTATAAATATCTTCTCATTTGACATTTATATCAATAATTTAAAAAAGGACGTGAATCGAAGGGATGTGATGCTTACTTCATTCACATTTGTAATAATGTAATGCTTTATATATAATGTAGAGCTCTGAGCACGTTTGAGAGCATTGAGTTAGAGAAATATATATGTACACATTATAATTATTGTTATTATTATTAGTATTAGTATTATTATCATCATTATGACTATACGGTTTACCCTTGATACTATACATAGGACAAAACATTTGAAATCCTTGACGAATTGGCTCTCAATGCATTTGCTATAATACGGATGTATATATTCTTCCTCTTAATAATGTGTTCTGTATTCCGATTTTCAGGACAATTCTGTAAGCTGATGATAATCTAGGCCATCTTGTACAATCAAGTCTTGAGCATTTCATTAAAGCGACAATGGCATACCATAAAGCAACAATGACACAGAACGTGACTTCGCGCGCTCGCTTCTCTTGTAGGAAGATGCTTCGTTTCGACTGGTTTTATAATGTTGAAAAATGATAAAAGATAATATTTTCCAAATTAAGTATGCATACACATTGGAAAGTAATTACAGCACAGTTTTGATTTGAAATAGTATACGAACTCATATGGTTGACTTCTTTAATGGCAAAACAAGCACCGGTTCTTTAGGTATATATTATGTACCATGAAGGTTGTGTGTCAGGCACTTAAACCACCGGATTTGTCAAGATTAATGTGTAATGTATTGTGCCTGGCTTTTAAGTGTATGTGATAATAGTCATAATAATGTGCTCATTTATATTTCGCCAATTCAGCGCTCGAAAGCGTGTTCATATATAGCACTACATTATTAGCCCATTCAATGGATCAGTGTGCTATCACTGTCCTTATGCACTCCCCGGGGCCTATACAAACCAAGCTGACATTCAAGGCGTCATAAGGTATCATTCACATGCCCATATAATCCTACAGGGTACCCATTATCTGCTAGGCGAACATGTACAGATAGTCCGACTAATATGTATGGGATCAGGTGGCACTACTGTCCAGACCACAAGATTATGAAACGGTTTTGAATACGATTTTATGCTCAATTCAAAGTATTTTTGACAAATCAACAAAAAAAAATTGAGCTTGAGCAAGAAAAAACATTCAAAAGGTTTTGTAATCTCGGGGCCAGGTGTGTAATTCACATAACAAATGGAAATAAATGTGGTCCAAAATAGAAAGCAATCCTTGTTCTATCCATCAGTATACGACGAAACTGTTTATATTGTTAATACATCGAAACAGAAACGGTTTAATGCAAACATGTAACACATGCTGAACCGTCATTCCCACACCACCACCATATCACCATCATACCATAACCGTACTACCACTATATCACCGGGTGGGTGGTAGCGCAGTGATAGAACGTTGGCCTTTGGAGCAAAATGATCCAGGTTCAAATACCTTTCTAACGCGATATTGATAGGATGCGCTGTCTGTAGAGTGACAATGCAGATATCATCCTTGGTCTTGTCAGTACCAGCCGATGCTGATGCTACAGATGTTGCTGACAAGCCATGATATAAGTGAAAGAATCTTGAAAGCGGCCCTAAACACCAAAGTCGACACTTTTTGTGCACGAGGGGTTTCTCAACGTGTCGTCAACTCATTAACCACGATTACAATGCAGTTGAAGTAATACGATATTGCACTTTATGGTCTACAACGTGGGTAGTTTAAATCAGGGAGAAATATCATGAATATGCAGGAATGCACCTAAGGCATGGCTAGGCATTTTCAATTTCGTATTTTAGCGCAAACTATTCGATAACGTTTTCCTTTCATGTTGCTTCTTGCAAAAAGACGTTCTCGGTCAATCACTTCTCGTATTTGTCAGTTTGTCTGAACGTAATGATCATAGGATGCTAAATCGAGATAACATGTAAAAGCTGGCACTTAAGCGTTCGCGTCTTGCACCGTAGATCCGTTTCCCATAGGCAGCTTGTCGATGACAAATCAATGCCTTATGTCCATGCATATTGCAAGGCGTTTACATTTCTTTAGAGAGGAGGGAATGGGTTTAATTGGAAACGATGTAAGACATAGTTGATCCATATTGCCGAGAGTGTTGGCGGCATAAAATGTTTTGAAATTAAGGAGAGGTCATGACGAATAAAACGAAGGTCAAATAAAGCAATTACGATTTCGATTGTTGGATTTGAAACTGGAACGAAATGTGAAGGAAAAACATTCCATTGAAAGTCGTCAATCCAATTGTGTCTAATAGTGTATCACAATTATTCCTTTTGGCTCCGATGTGTGTTACTAATCTCATTTTAGTTGAATGCGTGATCAAATCAGATGTTTTTGATGCCACCACGAAAGCAATTGTGATTCTTACAAACGACACCGGATTTTTAAAAAACACGTATGAACAAACTTAATATATTAGTTTTTACGTTAAATTATTTCAGGAAACTGCAAGCAATGTTGTTAAACTGCTGCATAACCTAGAAGCCCACACCAGTCCACAGCGAATTACGATCAGAATCGTGATGAAAACAAAATACGATCTTTTTTTTGGCAGTTGATCTTTCCTGAACCACACATTAAAGCAAGATGATAAACATTGTACTGTATGGGAGAAAACCGCAGAACTAATTTTATATAAAAAGGTCGAGGTCATAGATCTAATACGAATGCATGGATCAGTGTTATTTTGAAATTAGATTCGGAAATTAAAGTTAAGAATCACAAAATTATTTAGCACGTCAATGATCATTTAAACATAATGTTCAAAATCTAATGTATTCGTGTTATATTAAGGTACATGTGTCAGTTATGGATTTTGCAATTAAATTCGTTTTTCATTTGTATTCCAGGCCCCCGTTTCACAACGGCCTCCTAACTATTTAGGAGCTCCTAAACCAGTCCTAAGTGTTGTCACCTCGTAACAAGTGTTTCACGACGATGTCACAAGTCGTATCCCTTCTTAAATCGACATCTAACTTACAAGATGATAAACTGGGTCATAAAGTTAGGAACTCCTAAATTTAGGATGTTGTGAAACGGAGGCCAGGAATTCCGTGATCGATGTAACCGCAAACCCACGGACGAGATTTCAGCTTTAAAATTTCAGGTTTGTATCCGTGTGCTTAAATTATTATATATTTTTTATGAACTGGGTATTATAAATATTCGTAGAAATGTTGGTCGTCATAATAGTAAACAGTATATGGCGCAGTTAGCGTGTATCCTTGCGTAATGATATTCCAGGAAACTATAGGAATAAGCTTAACAACAACAAACTGGGTACGTACACCCAATACATGCAAGCCGTGATACGATTAAAACAGTCTTGAAAGCGACACAGAACCCCCATTCAACAGACCACTATGCAGGTAGTGTACCGTTACGATGTTTTGAAGAGCAATGTAAAACGTATGCTTTTGAATCTGTTTAAACAGTCCTGCTCCGGATTTGTCATGAATTCACCCAAACGTAAATACTATGTAATGTATAAGCAATTACTCATGTTAAGTTAGAACAACCCTATTTACTTTTATTACCACCAAATTAAAGTCACTGGATAACCAAACTAAGAACTTCTAACCATCGACTACCCATTGAAACGGGCCGGTGGCATAAGATTGATAAAGAAAACAGAATATGTACCTTTTGCAACAATGCTGTTTGCGATGAAGTAATTTTTTAATTGTTCTATCCATCATTAAATGTGCACAGGAATGCTACCATGCCGGATTACTTTTGTAAATATCCCAATATTCATAAATGTGTATATATTATGAAATTTGATTATGGTCCGTTATTACTTAAGCTTTCCGAATATATCAAACCTGGTCTATGTATGTTATAAATAGTATGCAATGATGGATGTTCTATATATCACCAGGCCCCCGTTTCACAACGACGTTATATGTCGATTTAAGAAGGGATAAGACTTGTGACGTCGTCGTGAAACACTTGTTACAAGGTGACAACCTTTAGGACTGGTTTAGGAGCTTCTAAATAGTTAGGAGGCCGTCGTGAAACGGGGGCCAGGTGTGATTTTAAAGAAAACTAACATTCTGTTCTGTTCTGTACAACGTGATACCGTGTTCAAGTGTTTTATGAAAGTATGCTTGCGTTATCACAACCAGGAACTGTGATGTCAAATGGTCATGACAGTTTTCTATACTGATCATGAGTATGGCAATCGTTGAAATTGCGGTCAGTGGTTTTTCTGCAGACAATCGTTAAACCAAGGCTGTTATCCACGTCTAATTTCATTGCGATATTCCTTCCAAGACCATTTGGTCCATGTCCTGATGATTTGTGCGGAAGAGACATTTTGACGGCTTGCTTTCTATAGATCTCTATAATAGTTTTCGGTCCAGTTAACTTGCCAAAGCAACTTCATAACATGCCGCCATAGCACCGCCATTCAGACAGTTGCGCACTGTATCATGAACGACAGCGTGGATGGATTCTGAACTGTTCCAGACGGTATTATTATTTGGACTATGTAGAGCCATTGCCGTAGTCTTTGTCATGGCCGGACAAGCCGGAAGCCCTCCGATCAACTATGCACGTGGACTTTTGTTGGTTTTCAATTCGTCGGATGCCCCCACGTGACATAGAATGGAACTGATTGATTTTCTTTGATATACTGTGAATCGTGTGATTATTACTTCATACAAGAACATGATAAATGGAGATAAATCGGTCCAATGTGAGAAATGTTGATATTGTATTGTGCAACTATCGATATCGTGAACTCCCTATTGAGCATATTAAAAATGATTCGGTAGCCAGTACTACGAAGAGGGACACGTGATATCCTGAACTGGTCGCCATTAAAAACATTGTTGTTATTGTTTTAACAGTTTTATCTCCAGACTTATCTCATTAGCTTATGACCAGTTTTGTTGAATGAATTTCACGTGTTGAACACGTGTAATTACCACTTTCCTATTTGCCTCTTAAACCATAACTACTTCAGTACCATTGTAAATGACAATTAAAATCACCACGATCCACTAACATATCGTTATGCTCAGCTATGGTCTCATTATTCTGTATAATGAGTCCCCCCTTGCACCGCAAAGGTTTTCATCGTCACTTGTTAATAATATGTCGTCTCAAATTAGGCTCATGCATTATCATCCTGGTCGACAGTAGTCGTTACATAATACATTATGTTTTACGTAAGGTTAAACAGCAGCATGCTTTATTCCGTTAGCATGCTTTATTCCGTTAGCATGCGAAGGTAAATGACAGTGTGCATTTAGTTACCTTCCAAAACTGAACTTCCGAAGAACAAATTGAAAACAATTGGCTATAAGACATGACGTTAATAAGGCCTCTGAGAAAGGTGACACAACAACAGTGATGAAAACATAGCCGTCAGCGTTGAATTGACATCACATTTGATTTGAATAACACGATTCCGAACACAGATTGTTATAGCCCAAACATTAACAGAAGATAATGATAGTCGCAGACATGTATCTAGGATTTTGGTTGGAGTATTGCTATCAACTCGGCGGTTTTTGTTTGCAGATGTGCAATTTGAAAGCAAATTTTGCTAGTATAAATTGGAAAGAATGGCACCGTTAAATGCATTTGTAAAACCAATGCATTGTAATAGCCTCAATGATAAATGAATGCGTAAGGTCTCATTAAATAGAAGATAATAATATGTATTTTTTATATTTGTATTTTGAACATTCCTTATGTTCATTCAGATTATAACAGTCATGATACACAAATAAATAAATAAATAAATACATACACACACACACACATACACACATACATACATCACACACACACACACACACACACACATACATACATACACACATACATACAATACATACATACATAAATAAATAAATAAATACATACATTTAGAAGGTTAAGATTCAAATTGTCTTCTTCCCTGCTGGGTGAACATGGGCATTCTAAAACAAAGCCACTAGCCCACTGTAACACCATAAGGTTTCAATGTGCGTGGGGCAGGAAGGAATCATTGATATTTTGAGGATTTCGGGCACCCATCCACGCACTAACCGGACCCAATCACTCTTAACGTCCAACGTTAGTGGTCAATGAGCAATGTAAGGGACCATGATGTGCCACCACATGTTGTGGTCATACTAACAATCAACGTCAGTAGATTTACACACACCTGGAAATAGCAGGTAACATGGCATGTGTACACGTTTAATGCACATATTTAACGAGGTTCTGGGGCGATATTGAAAATATACCATGTAATTGACTTACCGGACAGCTCGTGTTAAACGGTGGCGGCACTGCTGAATGATAACGTCAATTAAGTCGCACAACACAGTAAAAATAGTTAGGTGTCCTGTTCCGTGATCCCAACAGAATCAGACATGATCCTGGCAGGACACCGGGTGTCCTGGTCTGTTTTTGAGCATCCACGTTAGGTGTCCTACCCCGGACACATAACTGGACACATACCTTTTTGTTTGCTGTGCAAAGTCAATGTTCAAAATTCGCCAGCGCTCATCTTTATCTACACAAATGTGAGAAATAACCACAAAACCAACCACATACGCGAAGAGCAAACAATGTGGATTCTACTCAGCATAGCTCGTTGATCTTGATGAATTAACTTCTAGAGAGGCTGTGACCTCATTTGGACAGGGTCGTACAAGTTTATATGCACACACAACTGCATTGGTAATATCATCAAGGGAAGTTAAAGATGATAAACTTCTAAGATTATTAATAATATAATAATAAAGACATGCTCAAAGTGGTACATTATTATACCCGGTCAATGGATCATTGTGCACTCAGTTTTCCTTCTCAACGCCGTGGGGACAATACATATGTTTTTTTAAAGAAGAGTCATTGTAATGCACCTCACTGAAGACTCGCTGAAGTCTGTCCCAATATAACATAAAGTACGATTCACTTAAGAGTTTCGACTTATAATTAGCACACAGACCTATTAATTAAAGTCCCTGAAGATACTGCATTCCAAAATGACCATTGATGACACGATTTGTTGAATATTGAAATATACTGTTAGTATTCCCAGATCTACCACAATAGCGTGAAGAAGCCGGGTGAGTAGAGAGGTACTTTGTAGCTTCATTTGAACGCGAGAAATCCTGCGTATTACAGTATATATTGTTGTTTATCACGTAATATTATTCACGTGCACGTTCTAACTTAGACCAACTTGGGACATTATTTCAAATACTGGTATCACGTGATCAGCAAATGTATGTTACATAATACGCAGGAATTATCGGTATTTGAAGCTGAATGTGGTAAACGTAATTTATGTGACGTAATACGCAGGAATTTTCGTTATTTGAAGTTGAATGTGGTAAATACGCAGGAATTGAACGTGGGAAAAGCAAAGATTTCTGGTGACTATGGAGTATAACGTCGCTGTGGGAATCTTTCATGATGCCGAGATGTAGGCCAATAGCCCACTGCAAACTGCAGTGTGTTTAAGATGATCTTCCGGATCCCAATCGATCCATTGTGTAATGTAAAAGCATGCCGGACGAGAAACAACAGTGGCACTTAGGGTCAGTGGAGGTGGTAGGTCACCCATACAATCCACGCGCGTGTGAACATCGATATTGAGGTTCACTTTATAGGGACTCTCCAAAATAAACACGAAATCCAGCACGAATTCAAAATAGGAAAGACAACATCATCAATTCCAAGAGCTTTATCGATATTTCTACATTAGCAGATGACATATCGGGCAGGGCAACAACTGTCATATGAACACTCAGACTTTAATTAATATCATGAGGAAATATTTGGGTAGAATCAGGATGTTTGCAATACGACCTTTTGACTTCTAGTGTAACAGTTGACTCTTATAAACCGATTATTTATACATTTATTTTGGACAGAAATAGTTTAAGGTACATGTATCACAAAGTGTAATAACCTAGTTGCCAAGTATTAGCTTGATGAATTGTTTTTTCCATTACGCGACCAAACATTTACATTTATCACTTTTCAACCATGCGTGGTGAAAGCTGATTTCGTACTTGTGAAGAAGTCGAAAGTTAACGATAGCTGTAGTGACACACCAAGATCTGCTCGACTCCATAAGCGCTAGTGTGGAACATTAAATATTATTACAATGACAGCTACTACCAGAATGGGAGAGTGTGACATAAAACAAATGACACATTGACACAACTGGCTGCTACATTGGTAGTATATGTGATAATACACATACAACACCTAGAACAAAATTATCATTTCAAAACAATCACACATCAAAGCACGGTAGGTCTGGCAGAATTGTAAGACCTGGCATCCTGTGTAGGA
Source organism: Lepetodrilus schrolli (assembly GCA_032361225.1). Classification (NCBI taxonomy): domain Eukaryota; kingdom Metazoa; phylum Mollusca; class Gastropoda; order Lepetellida; family Lepetodrilidae; genus Lepetodrilus; species Lepetodrilus schrolli. Next base: position 13,219 of record JAUTBT010014317.1, read on the forward strand.
GGTGATACAATCGAGTTAACCGTAATGAGTAACAATCTTAATACGAGATACCTGTCAACTTACGAGCCAATGTGAAACAGGCTCCTAGGTAATTGCTCAATACGTGTTTCACTGTGCGTGGAAATATATATATATACATATATATATATATATATAGTTAAATAACCAGTGCAATCGAGAAAGAAGGAGACGGTCGCGAAATGGTTATAATCATTACCCTGACAGCATATTGACAAGAATACTCTAAGAGAAGACCAACAAGAACCTCAGGAAGGAAGTCAGTAAATCATGAAACTTACACCACAAATACGATTGCAATTCTAAGGGTACTCAATACCCTGACACAATTCTGTTAGAAAGTATTAGTGTTCCATATCCAGTTACTCCATAGCAGAATTTCCTGAAATTCTCGTCTTAAAATGCATTGAATTTCCTATTTATGTTGGACATACCTTGTGTAAAGTCCACAGTGGCCTTTTTTTTAAATTGGGACCTCTCAGTGGCGCATGCATTAGAAACTCTGCATGCATGATAAACTATGGCAGCTTTAAAAGGCATGGATGTACAGTTGTGATGAATTGAGTCCAAATTTGAAGGAGGATTTGAATGATATAACTCTGAACGTTACAAGAAAGCTGTTCCTGAGAAGTGGGACCACAGAAGCGAACGTCCTATCACCCATTGTAGTTTTGGTACGAGGTCTGACAAGTTGACATTGATTGCTGGAAAGAACAGGTTGACTGCGAGTATATAGAGACACATATGAGATCTCGGAGATAGGAGCAGTGTGTTGAATGCCGTAGATACAACTGTGGATTTGCAGGAGAATCTTGAAGGCAATTCTATGTTTGACTGGGAGCCAGTGGAGCGCTTCAAGAACTGGTTAAGTATGTCCATGGTGTCGAGGACGCGAGACAGTGCAGGCTGCTGCATTTCGAATTCTCTGTAATTTAGTCATGATTGGTGATGATGTGTTGAAGAAGTGAGATTGAGTTACAGTAGTCCAGTCTTTGGCAAGTGTTTGGGTGTTTGCAAATCGAGAAGATATGTGCACGTGGAAGTAGCATGCTCTTTAGAGTGACTTTATATGTGTTCTTGAAGATGCATTGTGGACTCTCTGAAGATTTTTCAAGCAGCTGCGTATGCTGTTGTTCTCAAACTAGTAGATTTATGTTACGTGTTGGTAGTGTTTAGCTGTGGATTTAGGATTTAGAGCCGCCTTCAAGATGCTTTCACTTACATCATAGCTTGTTAGTTTACGGCAGGGGGAAAATGTGGGCATTAGGGACCTTCTTGTTTTGGAGGTATGATATTTCTCGGGAACAGCAGCCGTGGTATTTTACAGCTTTCTGTTTAGTAAATTAAATACGATGATATCACGCATTATACAACATGCAAGTTATGATTCTTACTAGTCTACTGGACGCAATCAACGATGTGGTTATCTACGGTTATTATTAATTAAGGTTACTATCTGCGGATATCTTTCACCTATACGCGATTAACACATATTCACTGAATAGTTTGAAATCCGGATTAAATACAGTACAGTACGGTACGGTACGGTACGGTATATTGACTTAATTTATCATTCCAGGATCCAGAATTATCTACCTATTTTGGACGTCAGTATCGTTTTGCAGACGAGTTTGCAGTACACCAATATAAGCACAAGAATGGTCTTTAGCTCAAATTATAACAATACCATCGCCTGTGTTTATCGTGCCTTTGGTATTTACTGTATCCCTTTATTTTGAATCTTCCTCATGCTATGGAACATATATCTACGCAGTTCAGTCAGAACGGCTATGATATCGCGGAGGTTTTCTTTTCATGCGTATCAATACATCACCTCCTGAAAGTAAACCAGTCGATAACTATTGGGTCTGTTGGTGAATATAATGGCAATGTTCACTTCCTTCTTCACTCCTGTTCAATGTAGTCGTAATAAAACCACAGCTATTCCCAAGTTTTCATACTTTAAGAGACGGACACTTCGAGTTGTGTTCCCTTATTGCATTAATATAATAAGCAAGAAAAAAGATTACGACCATATTCAGACTTTTAACGAAGGTTTATACAGGCAGTTCATGCAAAGTTCTATATCAGGGGGTTGCAGTGACATGAGCAGTGCAACAAGTGGACACGGTGCGCGTGACAGCATATAATGTGGAATGGTCCTTCTTGCAGTTATTGTACTGCTTGGTCATCTTGGTTTCTTTCCCGTCCGAAATCACAAATACATCTTGTCATTGGACCCGCTTGTATATTGATATACCAATATATCCAGCCATTTAGCATGATACCGAATGGCACCGTAGCAGCTGTTACGTCATGTATAAGCAGTTATGAGTGTGCGTCTTCGAACCATTGGAAATTTACTTGGGCTCTAGAGAGTTAAAGTAGCAGATAAAAGAATAGCCATAAATCATAATCGATATATGTGAGTGTATGGCTTTAACGAACGTTTACCGAATGCATTCACAATTATAACGTTATAACGTTATATTGCTTTGTTGATTGTTTGTTGTTGTTGTTTTAAAATAATTGGCACTATTCTAGTAACCCCTAACTGATAAAAATGGCCATATTATTAGTATTATCATCATCATCATCATCATCATCATCATCATTAAAACAATAAAAACAATGATATATAAATATATATTGTTACATCTAGAGAAGTTGCTCCAGTTTGGATTCCAGCAAAACTGTTCCGATTACCGCCGACCTCATTCTGCAGTATTTGTGTACAGACCAATCCCAGTGCTCACCCACAAGCCTTAGGTCACTAGGACAACATGAACCCAACTGGTTACACATTTGTCTTGCGATTGACACCCACCCTCATTCGTTATGTGGAGATAGGGGTTCCAATGACAATGTCAAATACACAGCATCAGATATCGTTGATAGGTATTCATCTGGTAGTATTCACATAGACTAATTTGTCCGGCCATTCAATATTGATGTTTCATGTAGAGGTTAATTGTCCGGAAAACGGTCAGATTAATACGATAGAAGGTTGGTTAGGTAAATAAAATCGCAGGCACTTGAAGCATGGCAATATTTTGTTTTAATACATTCTTTAAAACAATAAATAATACTATTATTTAAGAAATATGTTTTTTGGGGGTTATATCTATATGTAGTGATAATATTTTGAAAAAAAGAGAGGAAAAAAATGAAAATAGGGACTCATCGACGACATATTATATAATCAACTACCTGTGATAGAATCATGTTTCCATGACAAATGGTATGTCTTTTTAGACATCTTAGTGTTCATCCATATACATTAGGAAGAGAGAGAGAGAGAGAGAGAGAGAGAGAGAGAGAGAGAGAGGGAGAGAGAGAGAGAGTGGGTGAGTGAGTGAGAGAGAGAGTGAGAGACAGAGAGAGAGGGGGGAGAGAGAGAGAAGAGAGAGCAGTAGGTATAACAAACAGTATGTTCATACCGGGAAGACTTATCATATTACAAAATTATGTGATGTAATTAGGAGGATTTATAAGAGAGAAACAAGCTTCACCTGACAACCGGTATGTACGGATACGGACATCTCCGCTATACTGCGTCTGTGGGTAATCATTCCAACAATCTTCGTAAACCTGAAATCCAGTTCCGTTTCCATTTGTCAGAACTGACCAGAGGTCAGTGGGTATAATGTCCGTGTTATCGACGAATCATCCGTCTTGGATACGCCGCATGTCAGTCTCCGTTCCATTTATGACAATTGCCACCTCCTCCGCCGCTCCAAAGCATCAAATTCATGCCGACACATTTACGAGAAACGTACTCCTGATTTATTGCTCCCAAGGCAATTAATACTTCGTTTTCTCCTTGAGATTACACGATGTTCTATTCGCGCGGCCTATTCTCTAGAAGTTCCCCTTAAGACACGTATAATCGTGCATCACAAACGATGGAAACGGACTGTTTATGGGTAAGATACTGGTATTTGATATTCAAGGGAAAGGAATACAGATTTGTCTGACCATTAGTTAGCCATGACTGATTTACTGTATTCCAAATACCATCCCAGTTCTTTGTTTATTAATGCAGGTATGCTCAATATGTATGCTTATATAGTACTATACTGTGATGAGCGGATAACAGACCCACGTGCATATACCAGAAGAAGAAGAAGAAAGAGAATCAGAACCACGTTGCGTCTGCATTTAATTTAAACATGTTTAACAATTCAAGTTAATACTTTTCTTTTACAATATAACGAGTGTACATATATTTATAATATTTACTATTTCTATATCCAGTTTAACAGTGTCTCATATAATATCATATAATTTATTGGCTAAACATGCAATGTAAGCCAAAATACGATACTCATGTAGGTAAATCTTATACATCATGCAACACAACCATGATCTTCACGCATAGTGCATCATTTTATTGTTTCAAGTAATTATCGGAATCATATAAATATTTTCCTAACAGTACTTTAAGATGACATGATATGAAACTAATTTCCTCTAAATCCTAAACAAGTCCTTCACCAATGATTACGATTCCAGCGCAATTCCTGATAATGGAATAGTTTTGTTGTCCAATAATATCACTTACATGTACAGTTCAACGCATACTAAATGGCAGTCGGCGGATTGTATGGCCATGTCGTCGGGACATAAGACATCGCAATGCCAGATCGCTTACCATTTCGGCCACGTAAATTATCTCGCAGTCTTCGACTTTGCCACTCCCACGCCGGTTAAAGTTACTGTTCGATAACGACGAAAGTACGATACCGGCGCACTACTTGTAATTAGTTTGGAACTCGTAAATCCAGTGAAAATAGCATGTCCTCTTCCGAAGGCTCGCACGACCCCGTGTACCCGACTTATACAATTTCCTCCTCGAGAAAACTATAACCAGGAAAATGTAGGAAAGCACTCTCGGACAAACGATGATTTTGTAAAAGAACAAGAACATAAACCAAGTGATCCTCGTGGAATTACCATTCAGACGTCAAAGAGTTATACAGTCGGAATTAAAGTCTTGTCGGAGTTTACCGAAAGGGTAGAACTGGAAAGGCGTCATGAAGGCATGTATCCGGTCTGCCGAAATCGACTAAGTTGGAAGGCGACCAGAATAACAACTAACTAAAGAAAAAGAAGAAGAAGGCATGTCTAGTAATAACAATGCTGGTATCATCTTGGACTAACATTCTGCCGTTGGTGGTAGATAGTGACTCCTAAAAGAAGAAGAAGAAGAAAAAAAACATATGTTATGTCTATCTGGCGGAAAAGATCCTCATTGTATCCTCTGAAGCGTGACTAATTAAATATGAGACTACAGGGTAGGCATTGCCCAATTGTTTCAGAGGACGGCTTATCTGTCGTCATATGTATCCTTTGTTATTTCCATGGACTTCTATAAGTGCTGGTGTGCTGCTGTTTCTGGTTTCATTATGGCCATAGACAATACCGTATATAACAATTAGTTAACGTATACATACAAACACACACACACATACACACGCACGCGCGCGCACACACAGAGAGAGAGAGAGAGTGGAATCCGTACTCCATAATAGTTAGTGCATATATATTACTGCCACACTTTATTATTTTTACAGTAAATAAATTAAATTGAAACGATAAATTGTATTTAGAATACAAAACAGGGAAGTTTGAAAAAAAGCCGTATGTGTATTTTACAATTTTAGGCGACAGAATAAATCTAATGAAATGTATGTTATCTGCCAGTGGACCAATGACTTATCTTTGTCTCGTGTTCGCCAAAACAATTCATTCTAATATTTAATTTTCTGGACGAGAACATATATTTATCAAACGGAAGTGTTCTTCCATTTAATATTCCAGGTTCATTCGGCCACATATTGGAGCAGGCATTATGTCATAGATTTAAGCAGGGTGTCCTAAAATAAATTAGAATTAATGTCAAATATCAACACACCATCACATTTAAAATGATTAGTGAATGTATTCGTGTTTCTTACAAATTAACTGTTATTATTTTGACATTTTCGATATATACACAATTTGTGGACAGCATAAATGATCTCTCTCGAAATAAAACTGCACGACACTGTATACCAGTCTCGTGCACCCTTGTTGATAAAGCATTGGTATTATAAAAAGAAAACAAGCAACAATTTACCACCATTATTTTAGTAACAGTAGACTGAACGTAGTCAGGCTGAGATCAGTGATGGAGGAAATAAAACTTGGTTACGCAAAAGGTACTAATATATACTTCGCCATTGTTACCTCTGCTTCGTGTAATACAATATCGCCACGAGAGTCATTACATCGTACTATCTAATGAAAACGATGTCTCGGTGGACGAAAATAATGGTAAGTTTAGCTCTCGATGGTTAGACGTACAGAAATGCACTCCTAGGGAATAGAATTGTTGTGATAATTTCCTTCGTTTGACAATATTGTGTTTCCTACGACATCGTAGAGGAGAATCTAAACACATAATACTCCAGATTTTACAATCGTCAACGAGACCATTCTGGCTGCCAAATGATGATTATAGTCTTTGGCGTCGTGGCAAGAGCGGCAATTGCCGTCGTGGCAAGAGAGGCAATTGCGTCGTGTGGCAAGAGAGGCAATTGCGTCGTGGCAAGAGATGTGGACAACGAATGGTGTTTTGTACATATATATTTGCATGGTGATTGCATTTGGTAAATTATTATTATTTTGTTTCATGGACATTAGAGAGCGATTGATTGCCAATAATGTCCTGCTCTAGACTACATGTACATACAAATATAGAATTAATATACTATTATATATGAACACATATAACGGATATTACACGATGTTCTATATAATATAAACTTGATGTTTACGTCAAGTTTACGTCAAGTTTACGCACCAGCTTATGTCATAGAATATTCATATTGTTTCGATATGACGTAGTTTGAAACAACACGCTGGCGCAACAAATATTATTAAGAAAACATATTAAACATGTTACGACAGAACTATTGATTTTCCTTTGTAATAATTTTTATGAAATATGTGTTTTAATAAATATCTGATCTAACTTAAAGCAACGTTTCCAAGGTTTACAGAGGTTTTATATTGACCATATTTGATTGATGGAAACTTTGCATTGCAGTTACGTTATGATCTGTACTGATATGGTGATGAAGTGGTTTTGTACTGAACTGTCACAGCCAAACAAAAGTCAGATGTCCTGCTAGGTGCCCGGGTCAGGACACCTAAAATTAATGCTCAAAAACAAACCAGGAAACCCGAGATGAAATTGTCCTTCCAGGATCCTGTTTAGGATTTTGTTAGGATCCTGGAACAAGACACCTAACCTTTTTTTTGTGTGCTGTGTGTCAGCTTCATTCTCTCCAAGACTTGCGGAACATGGCGCAGTTTTTACTCCACGATTATAAACCGATCCCGCATAATTTTGTAAACAGGAACCACGCATATTGGTGGTTAATAACTTCAATCGACGGAGATGTGTTCTTTCTGCTTGGGATGCGGTATATTTCTGCTTTAGTGCATAAGATCATTCCGAGTTAAATTGCAAGTAAACTGGTTCGATCGAGATTAGGGCCAGCATATTGTCAGAACATATCAAATGATAATTCAAAATGCACAGAAGAACTTGTGAAAGTATCGATCATTATTACAGTATTGTAACATAACTGGCCATATAATGACTACTTGTCGTGATCAGCAACTATTACTATAGAATACATATAGGGAGATAATATAGTTCGGCAGTAATAGCAAATATATATGCACTCATTATTATGGAGTATGGATCCCATTCATGCTTTCGTAGTAGAGAAGTGGTGTAGGTTGTTTGTTTTTTGTAGTTGATGTTTTACTACTAAGATATTAATACGTTTGTCTTAGAATATTCATGCTTTATTAGTATAGTATTGATGATTTCCTAACAAGGTACTGATGCTTTCGCAGTGAACAAGTGACGCTTTCGGTCTATATGTAACCATGTGATATTGTGTTAAAGCGACAATAAATTGTATTAAAATGGATGCGTTTCTTGACGACGGATGCCACTGGTTTTCATCTAGTGTGGTTCATGTGGATATGGACGTTAAGGATGTTGATCATGAAAACCAGTCGAAGCTTATAAGTACACCTGACCGGAAAGAGCTTGCGACAGTCGCTCCGATATATGTAAGTGTTGAAAGATCGTCCTTCACGATCATAAAATCCACCTTAATACTTTACGAATAAGCTCAAATGTGTCACCGTGGATAATATCGTTCTGATTATAAGCTAGCAAGATCAGAGTGGCCTCCCTTGGATTAAATATGGATGTGTTGAATGCGAAGTTTGGTAAAACACCCCACCTCGCTAAATCCATTTGTGGTGTAATCAATGTCACTAGTGATATGCACGCCACAGAGATAAATAAATACCTTATCTGTCAGTAACTGTGGATTTATTCAGTCTGAGTATATATATATATATTTGCAGATGAATCTAAACAGAATACAAGCACAGATGTAGTGCAAAGGGCGCTTTTTGGGGCATAGTCCTAAATTGAGCCACTCCTCTTTTAGGCTTCTCGTCGCTACACCGGAATGATCAGTCTTACGTCCCGATGAAAACAATGTAAACATTTTTTTTAAAACGAAGAAATTACTTAAGCGAGTAAAATCTATGACAATTACCATTTCCTATGTTTTATAGTTTGGTCATGTAGCACAAAGTATCGAATAACTCATTTGCTATTAAACAAGTTTTAATAAGTTGTGTCTAATCGCTGACATGGTTATTTGTCAGTACAAGTTCAACATCGTGTTAGTGCATCAAGTAACAACAGTAACCCCTCTCCTGGGTGACATTACGGAACTTATTATAGTAACATCGATGGGTGGGTACAGTTTCTTACTATACTATCATGTGAGATTAAACTCTTGGAATGTACAAGTTGCGCTGTAAATTAAAGTCTCTATATGACTGCAGGATTAGGAGACATACATGAGTGGCGATCGCCATGAGATTGGTAGGTGTAATTAATTAGGAAATATATTTCTGGAAACAAAATATATTCTTGTCGGGGAAAGATAGAAATATGCAAGAAACTTTGCCACTTTAATATAGTATGTTCTAACGTGCGTCAATAACACTTCTAAAAACATGAAAAATCATGTATCAGATCTTCAGAGCCCAAAGATCTAAGAAAGTAACATATGCTAAACAACAATCTCAAACATAACTATGTGTACGGGACCAAATGGTTGTATACAAAACAGATATATATTTCTCATCCGTCGATGGATTAGACTTTGAAGCCTGGTACTTTATTTTTGCGTCTGTTATCCCTTTTCTCTGTACAGGTAATCTTACGTGGTTGTATAAGCGTCTTGTTTACATTAAATAAGACTTATAAAGATCTTCCATGGCAAAAAGAAAATCTCCAAAGAATTATGGCAATCTTCTTGTCAGCTGTGTGTCATCTAAATGACCCCGGACCTAGAAGTAATAAAGTATTAATAATATCGATGACCAACAGGATAGTATTAGCTAGTTAATGCTGGCTCGAGCACAATTGTATATAAAATGTGATATATATAATTTATGCTCTTTATTTCTTTTATTTTATTTTATTTATTTGGGGTTTAGAGTCGTTTTCAATATTATTTCACTTATACCACGGCTTGTCAGTTTAGGGCAGGAGGAAACCCGCAACATCCGTTGCGCTGAAAGTTGCAGTAAACCTGCGAGCACCGGCTGATACTGGCAGGCCAAGACTACATTTCCACG
>JAUTBT010014328.1:0-22968 GCA_032361225.1 Lepetodrilus schrolli
GATATGCACTTGCATTTAAACATCCTAGACGCAAAAGTAAAAACAGAGCACATGGCATACTGTTCGCGCCATTTTTTAATCACGTGACAGTCATCCAGACTCGGGCTACGAATTACGTCGAACGAACAACGGAAAAATATCGAAGTACACACGTAATGCTGTGTCTATCTTCTTCGCAAATATATGTTGATATATCACATTAATAAAGTCTTTGTTGTCTTGTGCATCTATTGAATGTAAACATTTAATTCGATTTGATACACACATATACTAATCATGTTGTCATGTGTCTGGTGAATGCCCTATTGTCGACGGACTGGGAGGTGGGGGAAAGAGGACGTCTGGTAGCACAGTGTCTAGTCTAGGGACCGTGATTTTGACATTCCACGTGCAGCTCGTATCGATTTTAACATCTGATTGACATGTTCACACAAGACTTGCTATACATATTGATTTCATATGCAGTACCCATATGTGAAATTCAGTCTATTTATCACTGGGACTGTAATTTTCAAGATGCCATTCTCCGTAGCGGAGTGCGTATATTTTCTCATGTAAAATGACCGTTTTTGCAATCGCTTATAATATGGGTAAACAATTGAAAAAAAACTTGTGATGCGCACATTGATTTACGTCACTACAGGCAGATTTCTTTCACCCAAACTTTCACATGCTACAGGCAGATTGCACCCAAACTTTTACATCTCTACAGGCAGATTTCATTCACCCAAACTTTCACATCGCTGTGATTTACAGGCAGATTTCACACAAATGTGACTGTTTAAGAAGGAAAAGAGTGATGCAATCAATCTACCATCGCTAACGATGTGGGTTGTTTTTTTTATCAGCACAGCATTTTGGTATGTATGCATGAATGAATTAGTGCTTTACATCGCAGCAGGAATATCTCACCCATAGGGGCATGTACATTTCCTTCAGAACAGTACTAAATCAACTACACTGTATTACTATGAAATAATAATGACCAGAGTGCTGTTAATCACAACAGAAACAACCATATTTTGTACGTTAATTTGGTTGTCCCTCATTTTCAATTTTCGTATTTTTTAATTATTCGAACGGCTAAAAATTTAATTATTTTTTTCCTGTTCGAACTATCAGGGTAATTACGGTAGTTGTGCATCAGATAACCTAGATGACATTAAGTATGTTAACCTGTTTTAACTCTCTCCATGCTGGAGGCAACCAGAGATGCTCTGAAGAGCAGTGTCTGTAAAGAGGGGTGGTTTTTGTCTGCAAAACTAAGTATCAACTGTTATCACAGTTATGTCCTATGTTTAACTAATTCACTTATAGATTGTAGTAAGTTTGTGTGATTGATAGTGTACCAGGCCACAGGGACCAATGCACATGAAATATTCTTACCACATTTGTCACATGGGAGTTCAAATTTCCACAGCAACTACAAATTGCAATTAATATGTACACTCATGTGATTTACATTTGGAATGAAAGAAAGCAAATTAGCATAGGTTGAATATGGTCACTATTCCCATTGGTAGTGTCGTATGAATACATTAACTCTCACATTGAAAGAAGTTCGAAATTCTAATATGATTAAACACATGGCCTTAGTTTCAGTATCCATGACTATCATGGTCATGTGACAAATTCCTTCCCAAATGACGTTGTCAGACTCTCCTGTTGTTGAACTCCGCGTTAATGATTGCAAGTCATTAATCATGTTAATTACTGCTGGCTGTCATATTGCATACATGTCTCGGTGGAGGTTAATGACAGACGAATATAACATCACACTTTCTCTTAGCAAATACCTGCAAGGCTGCTGTCGTTGCCTGGTAGAATTAAAAACAAAATTAATGTTAAAATTTGGACAAATCTACAATAAATTTTCATTGATTGATTGAATTAATGTTTTGCGTTGAATATTTCACCCATATGCGACGTTAGAATATGTACATCAACGTATAATTCAGCATTGTTTAGAATTATTAATTTCAACAAATTTTAGAATTGCATTTAAAGTTATATAAATAATACTACCGGTAACTGTTTCCCAAAATTGATATCATTAGGACCCAAAATTGATAACATTAGGGCCCAAAATGTCTGCGTGTATGTATGTATGTCAACATTACATCAATGTGTGTGAAGAGATGTAGATGAAACTGCATGAAATCTGGTAGATATAAGTGGACAGTAGGTAATTATTAAAAGATTACAAATAGCCGAATGGTGGATAGAGATGCGAGCTATTATATGATGGAAGTTCTTTACACCCTCCTCCTTGTCAACTTGCGTATATTGATTATGTGTAGCCAGCCTTGCTCACTGTTTTCAGGCTAATAAACTCCCATTATCTGGAGGCCTACTCTTTATTGCCACTTAATGACGCGATTGCCTGCAAGTGTATAAGATTTGCCGTCAATTTAAACTCTATACCTCTTTTCCATGCTCTGGAGGTTGAACTGGAAGATACAAACTTGATAAAGTGTACACTGATACCAAAAATAGGTCAGAGGCAAAATTTAATATCGCGTATAGAGAAAATAATTGTCTGTGTAGAATATTGTTTACGTTCTATAACATGGGATTGCGGTAATGCATGCAAAACAGTGTCTGGTCATATATTGTAACCTGTAGATAGCTGATGAGATAAGCTGACAAAAGCACTGCACAAAATTAAATATATGTTTTTTAACCATTTAAGAAATACGGATGTCTAGCATGTTTTGTTTAACCCGTTACCTTTCTGACTCAAATCATAAGATGCGCTGTCTGTACAGCTATCATCCTTGGTCTGGCAGTACCAGTCGGTGCTCATAGATTTACTGCAACATTCAGCGCTACTGATGCTACAGGTTTCCTCATGCCCTAAACTGACAAGCCATCATATAAGTGAAATAATTTTGAAAGCAGATCTAATTTCTAAACCCCAATAAAATAAAACAAAAAATATATATATATAAATAAAAATAAAAAAGTAATTAGTTATATGTTGTTTATTCATTGTTCATATTTATATTATTATTTATTGTCATGGTGGGTAAATAAATATATGAAGTGCATCTATACAAGGAAAAAAATTAGTTTTATCAGTATATTATACAATCCATTATCAAGTTGAAAGAAGCAGTGCATTGGAGAAACACAGCTGTCCTTGTGTTGCACATTATGTATCCAATTACAGTGACTGAGTTATGCATGACTCTATATTTGTTGACTGATATGACCCAGTAGTCCCATGAGCATCCTAATTATCCTCGTTGATTACTGACTAGAGTTAATCTGCATCATGCAGGAGTGTAGGAAGCTGTCATGTATCAGTCCAACTCAGGGTTGGCCTGTACATGACCCCTGTGTGGGCTGTACATTGCACTTGTGTAGATTTACATGGCCCCTGTGTGGGATGTACATATCTACCTTACCTACCTACCACTTGCTGTGACTAAAACTGCCATGTGTGAAGCAGCCACTCCTAAACATTGGGCTTCACATAAATAGACTATTTTGCGCATGTAATCATCACATTTATTTAACAATACGATTTGTTTACATGCTACCAATTTGCCATAATTGTACTACCCAACTACCTTCCTTCTGGTTCTAACCTTAAAGGACTTCTCTGATTGGATTATTAAAGGAATTGGTCTATATCATAAGTTTTAATCTTTCACTATTGCATACTTAATTCTATTGTATTCACGCTATTTATTCGAGTTCGGTTTCATTATTCCATTTGTTCAATCATATTTTTCACTTTTAATCAAACCTTTTGGGGCATGTTTTTCATGCTGCGTTTCATTTTAACCCATTCATATTGCATAATTAATTAATTCATCGTCATGTATGGTTGAAAGATTCCCGCTGTGACGTAAAACAATAATTCACTCACTGACTGATTGGTTGCTATTTTAATTATATTAATAGATATTCATCCAAGCCTCGTCGGCCAGAAATGAAGTTCCGAATAGCAATATTTCCCAGGGTATTTGATGGATGTTAAGTAGGCATAATGGCTAATGCTTCTAGGATGGATCTGCATTACTCATAAAAATATTGACTCTCCCACTCCACTCGATGACATAAACATGAAGGCAACTGGAGATGCCCTAAAGAGCTGTGTCTGCCTAATCCAGCAGAAAGAGGGTTAATGAAGTAGTTGAGTCAGGTTGTCATGAAGTGTCCACTAGTTGTAATAACTAATGGTAGTTTTGAGCTGAAGCTTGCTCGGACTTTATTCATGTCATTGATCTGCTTTTTGTCTTTTTTAATATGTTTATTTAAAAAATTAAATGAATGCCATTTTACATGGTAGTTTCAATGTTTTTCTGATGCCATAGAAACCTGTTGCAATTAATTATTTTAAATTCAGTTTATTTATTTATTTTGTGTCTGATAATATAAATATATATGCATGTAACACCTACATATAGAGTATATACAATTTGAGATACTAATATTTAATTCATTATACGGAACAAAAGTATACCTGACACTACTCTTCTTGGCTTGAATGGATACTATTACCCTAACATGGTTGGTTGTTCATATTATCAACTGTTCATATCGGATCATCTTTTTAAAGACTTACAATCACGGTTTGTTGACATATTTCATTGTTAAAGATAATTTATCTGAAAGTATGTACATTTGATATATCTACAGAAGTATATCGGGCAACAAGCTAAATATTTTGTTTCATGTATTTAAAAAAAAATTATGATAAACAAAATATTGAAAAATATGTTTGACCATGAAATATGTCGACAAAGCATGATTTGTATGCCTTTAACTATTCTAAATTGATTAGTAACATGAAAATAAAGACAATATAATTAATACACAATGATGAGTTGATTTCTAATGATAGAAATGTCTGCAAACTCATGACATGTCCTCAAGTGTGGTAATTTCTTTATTTATTTGACAAAGAAGGAACAAGAATTCACAGCCCGTCTAAATTGCAGTAAGATATTGATGACATTTTCACATGAGTGAATACAGTGACCAAGAACATATCGATATCGGATCACAAATACGAATTTAAAATGAAACTGCAAAACTATCCACGACACAATGAGGGTTTACGTAATCAAAATTAACATGAAACCAAACGTTATCGGTGGGTATTGATACATGGATAGTTGACAACTATCTATATTGATTCATTGATTTCTGTGTTGTGACTGCGCCCTTCTTCCCAACTAGTTTTATTTCTTAATGATCATTCCAACCAGGTTAGATTTCAGTCCACCATTACGTACCAGATTCCAAACATTTATTCTGAGAGTTTGGTCTGGCTTATGACAGCATGATTGAAGACCTTTGGAACGGCTGTGGCTGCAATGTGAATATTGTTATCTTAAAGGTGATCCCTGCAATGTTTGGTAGCCTGGTTTCCAGACTGGCGACGCATGTCCATGCAGTATACACACACAACAAAGAACATGGCAGCTATATGAAAGTTTTCACCTCCCCCTCAATATGCTCAATACCAGGAAGTGAAGTCAGAACATTGTTGTACAGTGAAGTGACGAGCACTACTAGCATTTTAGCTACAGGCTACAGACAGTGTCAGGCTCAGCCAATAAAATGAGGTTGTTATGTGTAGGTTACATTGATTGGATTGATGTCCATTGACATTATATAAATGTTGGATAAATTGAGTCTAAGATTGTAACAGATTTAAGGTATTTTGTTGTGGATTACCCTTGTTATCTTTTCTTCCTAGGCTATAGCAGAAAATGTTGAATGTCTCTAAATTTGGACGTTATTGTTTTTCTTCAATAGAAAAATATTTCCCCCAAAAAACAAAGACTTAGTAGATGGTTTCACTGAAGGACAAATTATATCTGCTTATTCACTCTCGCAAGTCAGACAGTAATTCGCTTGACCATTAAGTGGGTCAACCAGCATTATACATGTTACACGATCAGGAAGAGATTGACTAGGACTACATGCATCGGAATATCTATTACGTAGAAATTTATCTGAGTTAGAATGCCAGCACTTTGCTCTTATTGTTAGTGGTGACCAATAGAGGAAACAAACTTTGACCTTCTGCTAGCATTGTGTGTCAGTGTTGACCTGTCATTGTAGTAGTATGTACCGGGCATGTACAGTGTGATGGTATGCCAGGCAGGCCAGTGTGATGTGTTCTCCATGTTGATACAAGCCAGTCAACCATGTTCTCCTCACCATCACTGACCACTCTGTACATGGTGGGGTCCTATTCATCACCAACACGATATAGATACAGTGATAGTATTCAGTGGTAGACTAGAAAGAGATCAGTTCAAAAGTTCAATGTGGGGAATGGATGAGAAATTGCAATTTTCCGATCAAGATAAATAACCTGGTTATTGAATGTTAGGGTTAAATCTTTACTTATTAATTAATTTTGAAAGTGAATCTAAACCCCAATAATAAATATTAATAATAATACTAAGATAAATTGGCAAATTCTGTTTGTACCATAGTTTAAATGTCAACCAATTTCAAGGCATACTAAAAAAGAATAATGTGGGGGCCCTTATGTATTGATTACATATATATATATATATATATATTACTGCTACAATTGTTGTTTCAACTCAGTAGAGCTGTAGTTAATAGGACATGGAAACTAGTTATATGACTAATGAATGTTAGTGTTCCTGATCTTCTGGCAATTCAGTTTTGTTATGAATAGCTACCTTTTGATACTGTTGAACACCATGGGCACCTTTATTGTTAAAATTTATAAATGTTCTGTCATATGTACGTTTTTCGATAATTTGTAGCAGAGAAGTATATACATTGAGAGAAGTTAATTGACATTTTATCATGGGTCCACCACATTGTTGGCCAGCCATATTTGAATACATTCTGACCGGCTCTTGATATTGACACTACACGTTATTAAAGAGAAGTTGTTGTCAGATGATGTTTGTCTGCATATATATTGAATGTTATTATTTGTTTCAGTTTCGACAATTATTCTGCTAATGTAATGGTAGATGGCAAACCCATTAACTTGGGTCTATGGGATACAGCTGGTCAAGAGGACTACGACAGACTACGACCTCTCTCATACCCACAAACAGTATGTATTATGTAGCTAGTACCACAAACAGTATGTATTATATAGCTAGTACCACAAACAGTATGTATTATATAGCTAGTACCACAAACAGTATGTATTATATAGCTAGTACCACCCAAAACAGTATTTATGTATTCTCCCTGATGAAAGCAGTGGTGGTTGCTCTTTTTAGCAATTTGTATAACTAAAAGTACCGTATTACATCCATATATACATTTTAAAGAGTAGTATGTTTATTTTCTACATATATGTAATGGTTATGTATTTTAAAGAAGTAATCTGATAATTTTCCCAATTTCTATGATTATTGCCACTGGTGTGTAACATATGACTGTAAGTGATGCCATTGGAACCATTTGACAGAGCTTGTTACATACACACACACAGCCAGGCCAGCAAGTGTTGAAGTCAGACAGGGTTTGTTACATACACACACACAGCCAGGCCAGCAAGTGTTGAAGTCAGCTGTCATTACTGTCATGACCATGCATATCATAAAAGATGTATGGGCAATAAAACCATACTATATTTCCCTAGTAACAGTAACACCATATTTGGTTGTTAACAGTAAAACCATAGTCCAGAGGAAATGAACTGTTGAAGATGGATGTTCACCTTGAATAATGCTGAATGTTTTCCTCAAATATATCCTCAATTGTCACTCTGAGAAAATGTCAGTATAAATGTAATTATTAATCAATTATGTTGATGATCATGAATTTAGATCAATAATCATAGGGCAGTCTCACGTTGCTAAAAGAACAGACAGTAGATCACTACCCATGTCAATATTGACCATCAGTTATGAACGTAATGCAATAGCGCACAAGCAATCCTCAATATGGCTTTTATTACCAGCATTTAATATGTGAAGCTAATATTTTGCGCTACTAAATTGTACAAAAACTTCTAAAATGTGCCCATGTTTATATGTGTATTATATATATCTCATATCACTTTCCATTTTTGTTAAAAGTTGATTAATTTCATCATTATGAACACATATTTGTTCTTTGGTGTAATTTCCTGCTGCAATGGAAAACAATAATTTATTCATTCTTTGCTGTATAAATTGTGTTTTCCAATATTTAATATTTAATGTTATGTGTCCATCTTTGCATATACTGTAATAAACATTTGAACAATAACATCATGTCACTTGCCACGTGACTATATTGCCATGGAAATATGAAATAAGATATCACAATTATACGTATATTAAAAACATCAAATAATTATTTTACAATATATAGACACATCACAATTTGCTTATTATATCCATGAAGTCACATTGTTTTTGTCAAACATTTTGTCAAACATTTTGTCAAACTATCACAATGGTTATGATAATATTAAGAATTCCAATTCTTTGGACAATTATAAACAATCCCTATATATACTAAACACAAATATGTGTATCCCAAAGCTTGTGACAATATTTACAGAATCCCATTTGCTTGTGATAACATGATTCCCAATGATTATGACAATATCCTGAGATATAATATAGAATCCCAAAGCTTGTGACAACAAGAATCCAAATGCTTATGTACAGATCTGATGCAGAATACTGATGCTTATGTACAGATCTGATGCAGAATACTGATGCTTATGTACAGATCTGATGCAGAATACTGATGCTTATGACAACCAACAGATGACCTGTGTTTGCAACATTATGAAGAAACTTGAAGAAACAGGAATAACTAATGCTGTTCAAAATGTGCTTGTGACAGAAAAGTGAAAAATCGCAATACTTATGACATGATGAGTTCACATGAATAAAACTCAAATGTATATTGTGTCAACACGAAGAATACTAATGTTTATGACAACAAGAACAATACCACTTGTGACATTATTAATATTTGGTTATGATGATAATGACATGAAAGCATGGAAGAATACCAATACCTATGACGACATAGAAGAATACAGTTCCATCGATCATCTTTGGGGGATAAATCCTTACGCAAAACACATAAAAACACATATAACCCAAGTGATACTGCTACAATGAGTTTATGTTGCAGACATGTTTCAATCTGCCATTGCAAAAGAGTTAAAACAAATTGAAATACATACTCATTTATAGAAAACATAGCTGATGGAGGTGACTATTAAGGCCAATTCTATTATTGCAATACTATTGCGATAGTTGAAAACACATGCGTGCAATCGAATCTCACTATCGCAGATGAAAAGGATTAATATATTGTTGAAAAGCTCAAGGAATTTAAACTATTTTGGTCTTAGTGTTTAAAAATAGTACACTATCGTAACTATCGATAGTTTAGGGTACTATCCATGGAAATAATCGATAGTTCATGTTACTATTGATATATTGCTATCGGACCACACACAATCTATCGATAGTTTGACATATCGTTATACCCATAATAGCTGAACAGGCAGAAGTCACAGGAGATGGAGGTGACTTTTCAATGGCCGCTGTAGAAAGCATCCGTCACATGGCAGTGTGTGCAGGATTTATTCTCCCATTGAGAGATTTATTTCATGGTAGACATGGGATATTATCAAGATCACATGAACCAATCAAGTCTGAACATTTCGACATGGTGGTAATTCATTTGACAACATTGTAGAATACCAATGCCTATGAAAACATAGAATACAGTTCCTATGACAACATAGAATACAGTTCCTGTGACAACACTGGAGGATACCTATGCCTATGACAACATTGAAGAATACAGTTCCTATGACAACATAGAATACAGTTCCTATGACAACATAGAATACAGTTCCTGTGACAACACTGGAGGATACCTATGCCGATGACAACATTGAAGAATACAGTTCCTGTCACATTTTAAACAGCAATGCCTATGGCCAGATAGAAGAATACAGTTCCTATGACAACATTGGATAATACCTATGGCTATGGCAACATGAAATCTCTTGCACATGAAATGAAGAACACTGCTTGTGATTATCGATAATAATGACCTCCAATGTTTATTGTATCATACAATGAAAAGTCCCAATGCTTTTCCTATTATGAAGAATCCCTATGCTTGCCATCATATTGACTCCTAATGCTTATTGATATTGGTAGTGTTCATTATTAGTATTAGCTGCCAACATGACCTGCTACAGAATATGAATATCCATTTATCGGATGGTCATTGGAAAATTAACAATAATTTTGAACACTGCCAATATATAGGTGAGTACACTCCTAATGCTTGTACTTGTAGAGGAATCCATGCTTTCATGTGTTCATAACTAGATGTCAAGAACCAAAGTCCATGACTTCTGCCACTTGGATTATACTAAAGACAAAGCAGTGTTGAAGTTGCACAGAATACTTGGATATTTTCTTCGTTAAAGAGTCCTACACATGTACAAGGATTGCACTTGTTTGTTGTGATGGAGAATTGCATTGCTTGGAGTGGCATGGCAGTGTTTATTTGTCTTTTCAGGATGTTTTCCTCATTTGTTTCTCTCTTGTCGATCCAGCAAGCTTTGAAAATGTCCGTTACAAGGTGAGCCAACGTGACACAAATAACAATGTTATCAGTTATTTTGAATATGACATGACATGACAAAACAAACATGATCGATGAAAGTTTCATTATTGATCGGGTAAGGGTGAAACTTTGCCAGAAAGTTCTTTTCAAGAAGAAAACGTTGATGGTCTGTACTGAAGTCTTGCCTCCTTGGTTTTGCTTGAAATGGTGCAATGTTCAATGTTTCAGTGGATAGCAGAGGTAAAACACTACTGTCCAAACACGCCCACCCTTCTGATAGGGACGAAGCTGGACCTACGAGATGACGAGGCAACAGTCAAGAAGCTTTTAATGAATAAAATGCACCCAATAATGTACCCTCGGGGGCTCTCATTGGCCAAAGAAATCGGATCCGTCAAATACTTGGAGTGCTCTGCCATAACTCAAAAAGGCTTGAATATGGTGTTCGATGAAGCCATCAGAACCATCATCAACCTACAACCTAAATCTAAAAAAAAGACACCCATCTGCAAACTCCTTTGACATGGATTTTGTCATTGTTTGCATTGTCAGTCATGTTGGAGAGAGGAACCATTTGAGAATTTATTGATATACTAGTTTATATATATATATTTTTATATGCATGTATATCAATTCTGTATCTATACCTACACAATCGAAGAGACAACTAATGACAGATTGAACTGAAAGTCCTAATGACATGACGTAAATAGAGAATCTCGTCACATTAAAGCTAATTAACCTATCGCGAGCTGTCAGTCTCCCAGGTATTGATAGTACCCGTCAACCAATCAGAATACAGCAAAATGTAAAGTTGGGCACAACTTGATTAGCCAAATGGTATGTGTCCGACAAACAACATCTTGCAAGGCAAGGATAATGCTGATGACAGCTTTGTATGCAGGTATAAGATATTGTAAAACCATGTGCGTGGAAGAAATGTCAACAGGAGTATTCTGGCTTGACGCTATTGTCTGTTTACGTGTTTAACAGGGAAATGTTTGACGGGGGCATGGCTTTGTGATGAGTCACTTACTAACCAGTATTGCTTTAAACTTGCGCTGTTGTTTCACAAAAACTAGTTATGATGCAATAAGTTTGATGACATGTCGGTAACACTATTAATCTAACAAAATAGGACATCTACTAATATTCCAACATTGTCTTGTCATCATAAATAAGATACATACCTGCCTGATCTTGGATTAATGTTAGGATCTGCCCTAGTCTATAAAGTGTTCACATTTATCACTGTCCACCTTTTAAGAGATATTACGTTCTAAGTTATGATGTCTTTGTGAAACAGGAGCCATGATCAACAAGACTTGTTGGTGAATAAACTTGGCAGGGACAATCACTAGCCATGATATATTTATAGATTTCATTTTGGTGCTGCTATTCTGAAATGTTAACTTTGTGTACTCTAGTCTAATTGGATCCAGTATTCTTAAACTTTAGCCAAACATAGTATGTTCTGTATTGTGTCTAACAATATGGCAATGCTGCTTTGACATCAATTACCTGTGGGATATTGGAAGTGAACAGAATTTGTGTTTGATGAAACTTTGCAATGTCTATTATTAGAATAGGCTTCTGAAATTTGGCATGTGAAAAGTATATCATATTCTGATCATATATGCACATATTCTATTGCTCAATGTATTTTGAATATAATTAATCTCCTGTAACTTTTGATGAGAAACCAGCAGCCTAAAGCAACAAATACATGAACTCTATAATGAGAATTATATTTATCTATCTATATTTTATGAGAGCTTCAAATTGAAGCATTCATATAAGCATGTAATACTAACTTTACATAAACATTAACCATGATACAAGCATAAACACACACATTCCACATAGCTGCGATGAGCAGTCAGTCCTGAGTTGCACACATTATTGTGGATTGCATCCTGACTGAAGACTATCATACATGTATAGCTTACATGTATAGAGTTATCGTTTTTCAACCCACGGTTTATACAGTTTGTATTTCTACTAATGCAACTCGCATTGTATAGTAAGAGAAAGATAAGCTATTATTGCGGCTTTTTACCATTTTAATCATAATGAGTTATGGTCAGGGAATATTGTCTAAAGTTAGCAGTGGTTTAGTTTGCATGCAGTCACCTCAGCAAGTAGAGTCTTCAAGTTTTACGTGTTTTGAAATCGAGTGAATAAAGAAAATTGATTATCCTTCATTAGTTTTTTATCTCAACTTTCATCCACTGTGGAGGTATGATTTTAATTAAATGTGCATATATCCAGGAGAAATCTACACTTTAGTACATGCAATTTTCCATGTCTGTGATTGGTCAGTCTCTGACTCTGTGGTTTGTCTAGAGGAGAATGTTCACACACAGAGGAATTATGTGCAGACTCTGCAAGCATGTGTAATACATGTATATATGTATATAACACTGAGTTTTATATGTGCTGCTAATAGATATTTTTCAGAAAATCTAAGCACAATGTCCCAGTCATTAACTTTAAGCCAATCAACAATATATATTAATTTTACACTAGCAATTTTAATTTACATATGAGTGAGAGTTGGAATGAACCACATCTCTGGAAGACATGATTACATTGTAAGCCTGGACATTTTGGGAAATATCAGAACATTTGATACTGACTAATGACGAAGGACATATAGATTTGGTAGATTTGTGTGGCATTATATCTTTCTTAGGATTGAGTATATCTCCCATAGAATTGAGATTGTCTGCTCCTATCTGTATGGATTACTAACACTCTGACTTTATTCTTTCAGGATGTGTTCCTCATTTGCTTTTCTCTCATCAGTCCAGCCAGTTTCGAAAATGTTCGAGCAAAGGTAAGACGTACATCCCGTATATCAATGAAACTGTAGCACTATGAGCAAGCTTTTGAGAAGGGATTTGGCACAATATAAATGTTGACATTTCTTGTTATTATAACTAGCCTCATCTATGAAGAATATTTCTGTAGAACATCATCCAGAGCTGTAATACAGTTGTGTATGGATGAAACACTAATTCAATCCAAAAGAGCTGTAATATAGGGTATCGTAATGTAGGGTATCATAGCTATAGTATAGGGTATCAGAGCTGTAATAAAGGGTATCAGAGCAGGAATACAGGTTATCAGTAACCATGTTTACAGCAACACTAAGCTCTACAGCTTGCAGCTTTCCTTCTGCCATAAACTGAGTTTATTAACATGAGTTTATACTCAAAAGGGTTTGACAATATCAGGGCCTTATGTCTGCTGGTGTCTGTCTTGTAGTGGTATCCTGAGGTGAGCCACCACTGCCCCAACACCCCCATCATCCTGGTGGGCACCAAGCTGGATCTGCGAGAGGACAAGGAGACGGTGGAGAAGCTCCGCGAGAAGAAACTGTCGCCCATCACGTACCCCCAGGGCCTGGCCATGGCCAAAGAGATAGGCGCCGTCAAGTACCTAGAATGCTCTGCCCTCACACAGAAGGGTCTGAAGAGCGTGTTTGACGAAGCCATCAGAGCTGTGCTTTGCCCCAAACCCAAACCCAAGAGGAAAAAGATATGCAGCCTATTATGAAGTGGATTGGCCCCCATGAGTGGAAATATACATTTTTATGTACCTGTTATATACACATGTCTTCTATCATTGGCCTGTATTATACACTGCATCCATTGAGTAGACTGTACAGAGTTATATATAGTGTTGGTTTTTACAGTCAGGTGTACATGTTCAAGACCTTGGAGTAATGTCTACCAGGAATGTAGATTAACTGTAGGAGATGTGTAACACACACCCTAACTGTAGGAGATGTGTGATACACACCCGAAGTACTCGGCTATATTGAACTGTCGAGATGTTGTTCCTGGGTAATCGAGCAGAATAACTTCCCGATAAACTTTCTAATGAAATATAGGAAAATGATATTTAAATGATAGGGTGACGATTCTCACAGTACAGTACTAATAGTCAACAAGTACTGACGAAATTGCCACGTGATGTGCAGTGTCCTTTGAAGGGCATCAGCCTCGCTGTTTCTCTTACTTCTTATGGCTTTCAATCAACTAAGTCTGTTGTGTGTTTGATTAAACCCTAGGTATCTTGGTGTTTACCCTCAAATTACTGGCTGTCAAAATATTGTGCTGTTGAAAGTTAGAATAGAGGATATGCTCCCATTTGTTACATGTCCTGAATATCCATATATGCTAATTGTACACTGGTGATCAAATATTTGAAATATCCTTGCCGACAAGTTGACACTTCTATAAATGAGTTAAAATCAGAGCAAAACCTAATCTCATTATAAGTAGGGACCAAGAATGAAAACAAATCACTGATCTTCACACAGACACCACATAGTCTGTACCATTTGGAAAGATATTTCATTCCACGGAAAATTTGAAAGCATTTGGTTTCGGTTGTAAATATGGTTACTGGGTGACTTCCCTGTGTGTGTACACTATACATGTCCACCAAGCTTCCCCCAATGTTGTTACTGGCGTACTTCTTGGTGGATCAGCCTCCTCTAGCTTCACATCTCACTGCACCATCACCCTGGTTTCAACATAGACCGAGTGGGGAAATCTCCCAAAGAAAACCATGCCATTGATGCTTGCAATGTATTGGTGGGTAGGTACCAGATGGACAAGTGAAATCATAGTCCAGGGTTGCAGACATGAAGAAAACAATCTGAATGACTGTTTCATTATGACTATGCTCATCTACTATCACTGTCGATATATCTACATTGTCGGAGTCTTAACTTGAAACCAGGGTAACTTGTTTGACATGTATTGATGATGATTGTGATGTGCTTATTGGATAGCTTACATGTTATATCAAACTTGTTTTTGGCATGATTATTTATTTTGGTCAAAATTGCAATATGTCAAAATAGTCATCAATAATGAATGTTTACCTTTAATACTCGTTGTCAGAAATATTGTTAATGTCAATGCGACGGTCTTCCTACATTTTACTTGTGTGGTGGATCTGAATGGTTGAATGTTCATTTATATTTAAATGAACTACTTTAATTTCTCCAGTATTAAGATCATTACTAATACCATGGAGTGCTGTGGTACAGAGGTGGCAAGTGCCTCGTATAAATCCGGAGGTCCTGGGTTCAAGCCTAGCTCATGCCATCATGTAGTACTCTTGAGCAAAGTACTCTTAGATCCACATTGCTCCAGTCCACCCAGCTGTGAATGGGTACCTGGTAGGATGAAATGGAATTGTGAATGTTAACCTTTCTAGTGTCTTGGGTTACATACTCCCCATGGAGTTGAGTGTGAAATGAGTGCACACTGATCCATTGGCCAGGGTAATAGTAATGTAGTGCTTTGTGCATGCTTTCGAGCATGGAAATAACATTGTAAGTGGACTTATAATTGAATGTATTAATTACTCGTGCACCAAACTCATTTCATTATCTGCTAACTGTTGAGCGTCATGTCAAGCCTGGTGAAAGAACAATTATTTGAATGCATGCACATTGGAATGATAAACGTGTGTTTTACAGAGAAAGGCCAGCTAACCTCTCGGACCAATGCTGGTCTCTGTGACCATTCATTAACTTAGAAATACATATACACTGGTCTTAAATTCTGTCATACTGTATAATTTAAGTAAATTGTATGATGAAGTAACATATTTCAGTTAATGCATTTCTATTACTGAAAGGGATAAATATTCCATCAGGAAATAAGTGTTAATCAAAAGGTTTGATATGAAGAGAGGCAGGTTGATTACCAGAAGGGCATTCACGAGACAATATCACTATGTAAACTTCGACAAGCATAGCAATTTGCATCTTTATAAAAGGAACTTGGTTCCTTTTCTAAACTGAAGATCTCAGGAAAAACTCAGTTTTGAAACTTGGCAGTTACGATTTTTTTATCTCGAGAAATTGTGGAAAGGTTCTACAATTATCACGTGAGCCACTGAAAGTAAACACTAAGATAAAATGAACGACTTCCATTGATTGATTTCCATTTGGCTCGGCCCTTCAGGTGATCAACTTAGTTGACTTTCTACGCATGGCTTGCTATCCTATCTCATGTTGTTTATTTCATTGAGAATGGAGACATTTGTGTATCGTGCTTTTTGTACAGAATATGGAAATATGAATGTGTGTAATTTTCATTTTCTACAGAAACTAGTATAAATTATTAGTAAATAATGCCCATTTTCATTTTCTAGTAGCAAATAAATGCAGAGTTTTCATGTACTATGATGATTCTGAGTTTCTTTTTTTAATGGCTCTTAAGCTATATATATATATATATATAGATCTATATATTATATGTTGAATTTGTGACATATTTTAATATTTGATGTTGGTATTGCCAAGTTTTGTTACTAGCTGAATCATGGCTTATCTTACACTAATTGGTCAGGTAGATCAAAGTGGCTTCTTCTTTGGCTTGTTATCAGAACATTGTAGACCACGATGACTCATTTTTGTACAAGTGTTACACTTTTGTACATTTAGCTACTAGGAGTTATGTGTACATCACTAAAGTGGTATATTTTTGCTAAAATATTGCATAGTACATAAACATTGTATTAACACATTCTTTGTCTTTGTATGGGAACTATCACACAAACTTGATTAAATAATCTTTCATCTTCCTCCTGTGTTATTGTATTGAAACCACAGATGTGGTATGCTATGTATTATGTGTTCAGGCCCTGATTTCTCCAGAGAGTCAAGCTGGGTTTGAGTTTTTACTCAAGCATTGAATCAGTGGGAGAAATCTCAGCTGAGCAAAATCTCAAACTCAAGTTTGTTTCGAGAAATCAGGATATGTCTGCTGTAGTTCAAGGTGTTTCAGTAAAACATACATCCAGAGCTGCATTGGAGCTTGACTGAAGATTTTCATGTACAATCACAGAACTGGGAACTAGCATTGATGAACAGATATTAACTGTTCTACGAGTGCATTTGTGATATACTGTAGAATCGCTGTAAATTTAGCTGAATATATGTTTAGCAACAGAGAATTTCCAAACATCATCAGATTCCAGGTAGTCTTAAAGAACTTGCAGAAGCATTAGAAGAATATTCCGAAAGCCAGAGTTCTGAAATTTGGTAGAAAGCTTCCCAACACAATATCTGCTGGCCTATCATTTATTTTGTTGAGTATATAAAGCAGGGATATCACTTCTAGTAAGACAGGAATAGCACTCGATCAATCCAAGAGAATATTGTAGATCTTCAAAAAGCCAGAAATCTTGTAACAAATGGTGGAATCCTTTCATAAGTTAAATAAGTTAGAAACTTTTTTATATTTGTGGTGGTGTGCGAGTGTGATGGTATTGACAATTGGTTGGTTTAAAACCACTTTCAAGATTTGTTCACTCACGTCATGGCTTGCATGCATATGTACTTGTACTAGTCTTGATATCCACCAGTTTTTATAGTGCTAGCTATGTGTATATATATACTGGAGGTAAAATTTGAAGCAACACCAGTATTTTTTGGCAGATGCATAACTTAAAAGTGTAATATTTCTTGGAATAAGGTAATTATGAAAGTATAACGTTTAGAACTGTGAGAGTTGAGGGTTACTTGCCTCTATTAAAACAGGTACATTTAATTAAAGTGATAAGTAAGCATGTT
Organism: Lepetodrilus schrolli; assembly: GCA_032361225.1. Taxonomy (NCBI): domain Eukaryota; kingdom Metazoa; phylum Mollusca; class Gastropoda; order Lepetellida; family Lepetodrilidae; genus Lepetodrilus; species Lepetodrilus schrolli. Next base: position 18,170 of record JAUTBT010014328.1, read on the forward strand.
TTGTTTTATTGAAAAGTAGGGTGTACTTCAAGGAAAACCTTGATGCAGAAGAAGTATTTGTGTTTCATTATGTCAATAGTTCACAACAATTTAACCATTAACTACGTATATTGCACTCCATAATTGGTATAACCACCTCAGCTTCAAAACAGTTCTTGACATCAGTCAGGCTCCACCCTTCCATAAAAAGATCGTCATTTTACTAAAGACAGCTCTAGATTATGATGACTGCTATTGATTCTTCAAATTTTCTAGTTTGAAGACCCAAGCCCACATGCTTGGAATTTCATTAAATGAAATTTTGGGTATGATTATATCCATGCCACTCGTGGTGCCCGCTTTAAACTCAAATTCGTTCGGGTAGCCCAGTAGTGTCACTTTGGTCGAATGTCCTGGCTCAGGGGCAGCTAACTCTAGCCTGTCACTCTTTGGCCAGTTCAAGACTGTAGCATAAACTACCGTTCCATCTCCTTCCTTCTTTGATGTATACCTACAATAAAAAGTGATGGAATAATGTAGCTTGCTAACACTTTCATTTCCAAGTTCATTATGGAAAAGCTGATTGCTTAATGAAGTATAATTGCAACAATCATAGACCATATATACATACATATGGTCTCTGAATAAATTGAGCTAGGCTGATTTGGTTTTATTGGTAGTATTATAGAAGTATCAGTTAAACATATCTACTGTTAAAAGCATGGACAAAATCTTTGTAAAGCAATTTATGATTGTTCATGAAAACATTATCGTTAATCATGCTTACAGTACTGTAATGCATTCAAGATTGTAGTACTATCGATCCTCATTTATCTGGATGGTTGCGTTCATGGTAAAATTGTGAGGGTAACTGAAGCACTGGATGTCTGAATTCAGCAAGAGTTGCTATTCCTACTCTTCATCTATTACACACAATGATCCATGACATACAACAAATATAATGTTTATACTGTATAGGTTATCATACATGAATATAACGAAAGCCATAATGTGTTTGCAATTCATTGATGTAAACTCAAATATTAATCCAATCTAACTTTTTTTTTAAATTGCGGTTTAGAGCCGCTTTCAAGATTCTTTCACTTATATCACGTCTTGTCAGTTTAGGGCAGGAGGAAACGCGCAACATCCATAGTGCTGAATGTTGCAGTAAACCTGTGAGCATCGGCTGGTACTGACAAGACCAAGGTTGACTGCGTTACCACTCTACAGACACCACATCAATATCGTGTCAGAAAGGTAACTTTCGCGAACATTGATGCCGAGGCCCCGGGGCGGGATTTGAACCTGGAACCTTTGGCTCATTTTATATAGGAAGATATTGGTTCCCAGTAAAAAAAAACATGCAGTTAGTGAGGGAACCAGTATAAACGGGTGTCGACTGTCGACTTCCACTGTAATAATTCAAAGTGGACAACTCCATAGAAGAAATATAAACATTGGTATACCAGACACCCGTGGTAGCTGTGTCATTCTGCGAGGACCAGGGATGAGTGCTGTATATAGCATCTCCATTGATACCCAGCCATGTTCCAAGGTCACGAAGCCGCTCCTCAAATATTGGGGCAATTCGGCCGTAGGCAGTCGGGCCAGCATTCAACAGGAAATTTCCACCACAACTAGGCAATAAAACAGAAAGAAATTGAATAGTATTTACATATTATATACTGAGTATACCGGTGTGAAAATATGAATTGACACATTGGAGAGATATTAATCGCATACCAAAATGGACCTGTTTAACATTCATGCTCATAAAAATACCATTTTCAGAACTTGGGAATCCAATCACGGTTTGTTGACATATTTCATGGTCAAACATATTTATACCTGAAAGTATGAACATTTTGATTTGTCTACACAAGAATATTTGGTAACAAGCTACATTTTCTGCAGGTCCTACTCGTTTTCAATATTTTCATAGTTTTTTCAAAGTTTTGTATTTTTTATTGTGATCATCATCATGATTTCCCCAGATCATCCAACATCGTGTATTTGTATCAAATGTGCACCAATGTAATAAGGACTTACCTCACAACTTGCACCAATTTGGCAACAAGTTCTCGCACTGTCTGGAAGTCACTGAGTTTGGCCGTACGTCGGAATGCCCATGCATATTTGTCAATGGTGGTGGCGTCTTCAAACTTATGTTTCTGTAAAACACCTGAGAAAGAGATCACAAAGGTTTAAAAACAGAGTCATGGGTTTTGTATGTTCTTGCAGTACAAAAGAAATAACACAAGACTTCATAACCGATATTAACATTAGCCCAGGCCATTTCTCCCAATGCTGAAAGGTATCCTAAAGGCTAGTAGAAATTCATGTTTTTTTGTAAACAATTGTTATTTGTAATTCTATTAATAGCTGAGTGTTAAAGGTAAGTTTCTATCGCTGCCTAGTGCCAATTACGCCATTGACAGTAGTTTCATATTCAACCTGTATGAATGTGATGCTATTAACTGAATGCATATCTTGTACTTTAAGAATCTTGTTATATATGTGTAAACGAGGACCGTGCCGTTCCTTGGATTCGACCCCAAGTTGCAGGATTGCGAGTCCAATGTTCCACCAACTGTGCCAAAGGGGCAACCCATCTGACCAAGACGAGTAGGAGCATCTTATAATCACACCCGGCTACAATGGCATAGCTATCTCCCCTACCTGGATTGAACTTGTCATGACAGGTGTAGTATCCTCCATGTTTACAAGGGCAATTCTTTCCCCATCTGTCGTTCACCACCACCACATCCTTCACTGGACTGCAAGCAGGTTGTCATTGTTAAGTCCAGGTAGTGAGGATTGTGAACGTTTAGCATGCATATAATACAACCAGAATCTCCTTGTCACGAGTGGGAAGTGGAGGAATGTGTAGGCGTGTATCTGTGTTGTCAATGTTGTTTAAGGAACATTTTGAGTATGATTTTATGCTTAAAACTAACATTTTATATGGAGATTAGTGAACAAAACATTGAGTTGAGCATGAAATTGTACTAAAAAAAGTTTCGTAATCTTGGGGCCAGGCATGTCCAGGCGTGCGCGTGTGTTGGTGATGACTGACCTGTCATTGTACAGCCAGGCCAGGAAGTGTGTGGAGTTCCAGTAGGTGTAGGGAGCCAGCCAGCTGCCATCAGACCACAGTAGGTCTGGCTTGTACGTGTTGACCAGCTCACGTAGCTCTGGCATCGTCTTGTACTGTCATGTAGAGATTATGATAATACCAGTGCTAGTAGACACTGATACAAAGTCAGAATGCCTATCCAATAGTTGATAAAAAGTGAGCTTAATGAATTATTCATCAAACAACCGAGTTGACAAGACAAGTGACTATACAGTACACTTCGACAATACTGGCACTCTGGCAATACCGGCACTCTGGCAATACCGGCATTCTGGCAGTTCAATCTTTCGTGCTAACGACAGTTCAACTCGCTTACATTTTACTGGTCATTTTGCCATGATGATGATAACAAGCACTACAAGAAAAAAATACCTACAAATGCATACTGTAAAACACTTATATTACGCACAGACCTATATTACGCGCTATACGCGCAAAGACAATTATCCTATTTTAATTGGTTTTTACAACTAGTTGCGTTCGTAATCGCCGGTGAGAACGTTATAGTAGTACTTTTCTTCAATACGTGAGTTGACTATTTTTTCCCCCCCATTTGTTTTTGGGCAAATGCACGTAATTCAATTCCTGCGAATATGTCAATGTTAGCATTTGCGTGAAATTTGCGTGTTTTACAGTATTTAAATGTACTATGGTAAATTGAACTCAAAGAAGAGTCACTGACACTGAAGAGTCATGCATAGTAATCCCATTGATCAACTGTGTATTTAAAGACATCATCAAATAAAAAGACGTGCGACCGGGACGGCCAACTAAATATACTTAATAAATCTCTTCTATCACACATGAATGGTGACCTACCTAGTCCCTACCTTGACAAAGTCTTGAGTTGTGAGATTATTCTTCACGTCTTGTAGCCACATTGGATTGACAAACTCAAACAAGGAATGGTACAGTCCAACTTTCAAGTTTGATCTCTTCCGAATAGAATTGGCAAGGTCACCTTAAATTATTAAATACTGATACTTGTAACAGCAGTGGACAATAGTTTTACTACTAGTACTACAGTCTCAGACAATATTTTATATGGCATTGACTAATTAGACAGGGATTTCTTCACAAGGAAATGCCATATATAGTAGTGACAAACACCATAAGCTTATCAGAGAAATTTGAAATGTTTGTTTCTGATGTATAGCATCCACTTTTATTCATATAAATGAATGTGGATGATATTGGTCAGGGAGTTTGACAGATAGGCAATGGTCATGATTGATTGATTGATTTAGTGCTTTTTTGTCACAGCGGGAATATTTCACCCATACATGACAACTACAATATTAGTCTGCGATTATATTACTAGCAATGGTCATGAGTTTGACAGATGTTAAGAAGGCAATGGTCATTTGTTTCAGAGGATAGTCTCATAGTACCAGTAAGCCTTCTCCAACTGCAAGACAGCCACTCACCCACAAGATATGACAACCGCTCATCCACAAGATATGACAACCGCTCACCCACAAGATAAGACAGCCACTCACCCACAAGATAAGACAGCCACTCACCCACAAGATAAGGCCGGAGGGACGGCCCACCTCCAACATCCCCTTCCAACCTCCCTCCCCTCAGTCCCACTCCCTATGCCACTATATAGCATCTAGTCACTAGGCACCCACCCCACATCCGGCCAAGAGAACAACTGGACACTTGGCACTCCATTCCC
>JAUTBT010014339.1:0-22966 GCA_032361225.1 Lepetodrilus schrolli
TAGAAACTGTTGTAATATCGATTTTCAGTCACAAACACTATCTATAGGCAAATGTCTTAGGAACTGGGTTAAAGCACTCGGACAAAATATAGTTCCAAGTAAATGTGTACATATTAATACACGTGTTTGCATATTTAATTGAAGAAATGTTTTAACTTCATATTCCCAAATCCCAAGAAGAAGCTCTAAAAGAGGTCCAAAAATACTTTGATATCGCATATTATAACAATCTATTGTGTTATTGCACGCAGTAGTTAACATATTTATATTTATAGCATGGGTTTATTGCACTCCCAAATTCCTATGTTATGTGATAAATACAAATATACATACTCTGTCTGTTGATCGTAGATGAACATGTAACTCACACTCTGTGCGAACCTTCAAAAGCTGTTGATATACTGCATCATACAGATATATTCCGTGTTTATGGAGCAGTGGGATGGTTTGGTAATGGGCTATTGGTGAAATTTTACGGTTATGACACGTTACAAGTGCTTCTGGAAAGTAGATCGGTCCTAGACAAGACGTAGTATACAAACATGTCTGCAGTCTTACTTCGCCGTCGCTAAAGCACCATAGTATGAACATATGGTCATAAGTCATCGTATGATGACATCGTTGTATAGTTTGCGTTGACTTTATCCTCGAAACAAGTTCCGTACAACTGCAACAACGTACTGCATTATATTATATATCGGCAACTTACATTTTACACCAATATGAGAACACAATTGAGATTATTGCAGTGAGAGTGTGTATACTTTCTTGTAATAGAGTATCCTAGGATGACCGTTATTTTGTTTTACCGGTATGCGTAATAGTGCCATTTCATCTGACTGAGGAAACTACCATGAATGTAAACATAAATTTATTAGTTTAAACATATTTTATTCAAGACGAAATGGATATGTTACAAGTTATGTTATAAATTAATACTGAATGTCATTGAAACCTAGTACAGCGTTTATCAAGCGTGGATGGCATTTGGCCGGATTTGTTGATTAGACTTCCGATCACGTGATCATATTTTAGTATGTTTTACGACTTAAGCTGTCTGGCAATTAAGCAACTATTGCGTTATTCTGTATATCTGTTTCTTTGTGATGACAATACCGACACGAAAATACTTTGTATTTATTTTGAGCAGAATATAAGAGATAATGTTCATGGATCAGTAATTGTTATTAGTTTTGTTTATGCAACTATTATTTGTCTTGAGGAAGATAGTGCATGTAATGTATGACTGATATAAACATTTAAAACATTGTTTACGTCTTGTTTTCTTTTGTCAGTTATATTGAAGTAAACTATTATGTACTAGTATATTATTATCACAACACAACCAATTTAATACTACTGCATTTTGCAGGTTATGACTGCAACAACCTTATACATACGATCAATTTTAAACTACGGACATGTGCACGAAATTAGGGTACACATTATTCAGTTCGTCCTGACAATCCACAATGTATTTAATGCGCAGGAATTAAATATGACCATAAGTCAATCGCATTTTTCGCATTAATATACTGCTCGCATTAATTTTCTGATTTACAGTATATGTGGTGCATGTACTAGTTAGTATTCTGATTATACCACACATATGGAAGTACAAAAACAAACAAAATGACCTACTGTAAATATGACATACAACTTTAATGATTTTATCTGGTTATTATTTAACATAGTGTTAGAGGTTAATGGACGAGATGTCCCAAGTTACACAAGGCCGACATGTTTGTATATATGTTTCATATTAGCGTATTCCTGACTGCCACGTTATTATACAATGTAATGCGATTAACAGACATTACTATTGTCTGGAGAAGAAAGAGTAGCATTTATGTGTTGCGACCTTATGCTAATAGTCAATCATCATGAACCCAGATTTGCCATAGTAGCTAAGCGAGAGCTATTTCTGTAGCTGGTGAATGTACTTCAGATATAGACAGGGTTATTTCTGATCGTTAAAGTTCATAGCTACAACCCACGCAAGGTCGTAAAGAAGCGTTTGCACACTGTGCTTCTTTGATTTATCTTAGAAGACGACGAACATCGTAAACTAAATACCAACCTGAACGAGTAGTTGCCAAGACGTGACCAAATATGGCTTACAAAATGGAATAATAACGACATATTTGTGTGTATGAAGAGACTATGTGACACCGAGTATGGAAGTAGGGCGAGTTACATGGTGGGTGGGGGATTGCTAAGTTTTGGGTCTAGCCGTTTCCGGTTTATTACACAAACTCACAGAATGAGAGGATAATACGCTAAAGACGATGTTGGCTTACTGTATTTGAATGTCAGGTATGAAACAAGTATGGTATTATATCATGATCACACAAATCCATATTTGAATTATATGCGTCCATAATCAAAGTATCTTTTAGGCATATAGAATTAACGTCAATTGTGGATATAATGTGGTAGGAAAGTCAATTGTGGATATCATATGACAGGAACGTTAATTGTGGATATAATGTGGAATCAACGTAAATTGTAGATGTTATACTACAAATAGCTCATACCAAGGTCTATCAGAAGTCAGTCTTCTATTCCACATATTATATCATACTATGTCAATACTGCATTTATACAACTACGAGAGCTCGTCCGACGTTACTTGAAACAAGGCTGTTTAACTAATGTACATGCTAATATCTCAACAGAGAGGTTCCTCAACATTCCGTCAAGGGACGTAACTGATGGATTAGTAGACCGCTATTTCTTTTAGAAGTATGGACAATGAGAGAGTGTACGACATGGTTAGGTTGATTGTATTGCTTACCCTGGTTCCAATGTTCCCTGATGAGGTCAATACACCACTACCAAGAATAACACAGGCATGACCTTGTCAGGAAGATTTCCGAATCTAAGCCTGGTTGCAAATTCTCGGAACACATCTTCAAGATGTGATTGAGATTCTAGCGTTGTAAGGTGTCGATCTTTAGATTTCGCTTCAATAGGTGCAGCAGTGTCTATCATGCACACTGGGATATTGAGTTGGTGCGTAGTTCTATTGGCATATACAATGTATAAGTCTCTATTATTGGGCACAATCTTAACCATCCTGGTCCATCTGGGATAGTCATCGCATGAAAGATTCCCGCAGCGATCTTAACCTCTATAATCACTCTCATTCTGGGATACATTGAATTAACCAGATGTGACAGATTATATTCAAAGAATGTTGCGTGATCACATGGATCATAGTCCTGGAAATTTCAAAGAAATATTATCCACACATGTGTAACAGTGGTCTTCTGGTTAGTGGGTCCCAAAAATTACTTGGTTGTGCTGTGTCTTCCCAACAACCACAAACATCAAGAGTTAGTGCTAGATATTTAATTAGCATATCCTCCCATTATTTCAAACGGCTATTGCCACATTCTGAATTACAATAACTGGATCGGACAATAATCAGAAACTTAGCTTCATGTTTCCCTAACATTTATGCATTTAGGAAACCACTTACCATACCCTGAATTCACTTCTACACTTCCTTCATAAACAATAACAAACTAGAGGAACTTCCACATGTTTCAGTGGAATTAATAACACTATTATTAAAACATATAACCATCTAATGGCTTATAGTTAGAATATATACATCAATAAACATCAACGGTAAGACTTTAAAATAGTAATCATGGTTTCAACCAAAATAAAACATCTTTCTTTGAAAATAACTTAAGATACCTAGCCCCTTTAATTCCACTACCAAGCATAATAACCATTACAGTATGGCTTTGCTATATGGCTTTTCTGCATAACACATCATTTCAACTTTTATTAACACTGCCATCAACTGATAAATTCTTAACTACTGCCTTTTTGTTGTACTGCTATTTGTAGAAAACCATATTTTGGTATTGTATTTGGCAAATAGCAAATAAACAATTCAGAACAATTCTAAAACACATCACTTTTGTGAGTTGTTGCCCCTTTAAATCGTATGTAAATACACATAACATCTCTATCAACATTACTTCGGATAACCTGACTTTGTTTCTGGACAATGAACATTTAAATAAACACGAGAATGTAGAATGTACATCCACTGAAAATCGCATACTGTCTTCTAGTATTAAACTAAACAAATTTCCGTAAATACCGGACGGTTTCTGTCGTCACTTATGGTACACGGGTGCTGCCATTATTGAACAAAGGGCGACAACTCGTACACTATCTGTTCACGACAGCTGTAGCCTAGCGATTTCCTTCCAACTTTGTAAATTAACAATCTACTTGGTCTGCCAATCAATGCTAACATTATATTCCAGCTAATTTAGCCATATATTCTAACAGCTATTTCATAATTACAATGTAATCTTAGTTTTGACTAGCATTCGACGTGCTGAAAACTCCGTTCATTCAGCGGTTCATAAATCATCATTTCACAAGCATAGAAATAATATCACATCATATTAACTTATCAAATGTGTTCATAATCATACAATGGGGCATGTGAATGTGTGTTTGTGCTTTGAACCTACCTGCATAACCACAAACATCAAGAGTTATTGCTATCAAGAGTTATTGCGTCCCATTCGTTCAAATGGCTAGTGCGCATGCGTTGAATACATGTGCGCTTCCATCATTAAAGGCGAATAACCGTTTAATTTTATACCCCACACTTTTAACCGAAAGAGATGTTTTGACGAAATCATATACAAGTCCAAAAACACGTTTTACACATGTACTGTAAAGCAGTACAAGTGTACTTCTATGTCTTCTGAGAATAAACTTGGCAAGAAGTACGTAGTTAAAGTTAACTTTTCTTAAGATCTCATGGCAGTATGATACCGCTAAACGTAAGTGAAATTACCAACGACTGTCTCTTACGTTCTAGTTACAAATAGTCCTAAATATAACGGAACACTTTTCGTGTGCATCTCCATTAAACAGACAACATAGTTGATAATTAAGACTGACTACATATACAGATAGACACCATGTAAATATATGTATAACCACATATATTAATAATTATATATTTACTTATTTGTGTATATAATCTACAAACTTCACACGATTCTATTTTCACTTGATTTAAGCTATAGATTTATGGCCAATCCTAAGTTCCCCAGAGTAATTAAACAGCCACTATCAGTTCACGTAACTGCGGTAAGGGAAGGCGGAGTCACCCATTAAAGGGAGTTCAATTTATCCTCATTTCCCAAGTGAAGGTCTTGTGCTGGAAAGAGAAATATAGATGAGTCGAGGGAAGCTCGTCGACCTTGTGTTACTTCGAAGATGGTCTGTATTAGGGATCGATTTGCCGTTGGTGTGCTCTGGAGACAGATGGATTTGTCTTGAAAAGTATTGAAAGAGAAACCATTTTGTCCCTTTTCAGCTAGGAAACCAATATCGCACGTCACTCGTGTGTTAGCTGGCCAGCTAGGTTCGTGTTTCTTCTTTCCAACGGATCGACGAACACAGGTTAAAAATGTGAGTCCCTAAACTAGTTTTGCTTGATCAAATTTCACAGTCTAGAAAGAAATTGAAACTTAAGTGCATCCTGAACCCAGTTGTATCGTAATCAGCAGTGGGATTGACAGAATGCAACGAAGCCTGTGTTCTCGTTGACGGGAAGCAGACAGTGTCGAGACTTGCTTGTCATTGGACGAGCAGGAGAGAGAGAGAGAGAGAGAGAGAGAGAGAGAGAGAGAGAGAGGGTGGGGGGGGGGGGAGAGAGAGAGAGCGAGAGAGAGAGAGCGTAGATATATCTTTCAAAATGTAATCTTTTCTGCATATATTTTAGAATGCAGTATTTACTGAATTGATAATTCGTATAGTAGACACGCTGAGATAGCACGATCCATACAATTGCAGAATCATGGCTACTGCCGCTGTACCGTGTATTTACCGACGTAGAACTCACGATAGTCTTTTATAAACTGAATACGTACAAATGTAAAGGGAAAAAACTTCAAGAAGATAAACGGTTTTAGGTTCAGTGAACATTCCCATTCATGAAATCAATTACGCTCTTACAAGACGTGAAATCCCAATGGTGACAACAGCTAAGCAAATTTAGTCGGAACAACACTCTTGAAAAAGCCATCCAAATACGCAGTGGTGCTTATGTGAATGCAAAGGTAAAATAAATATTCCTGTTTTTGTTCCTAATCACATTTCTAGTAGCATATATCGGTGAACAGGCGCAGTAAAATGGATGGACTGAGGTTTCTGAGAAGGAACGTTTTGAAGATATGATATATGTTGCTTTTTGTTTGCCTTTCAATTTATATGATGTAAACTCTTTTTTTTTTCTTCCGAGATTCTTTAACGTGTTGCTGTAGGTTATAAACCACCAAATGAATGCCCATACGCGACAGCGATAACATATTTAAGCATAACTATTGAACTCGTGAGTCAAATACCAGCAAACATACATTATTGCAAAGTTTACTTTCCCAAGAAATTAGAAATCAAGAAAAATAAATACATTCATCAGTTCAAAATTAGCAGACAGGAAGTATTCTGACGTCACTATGTATAGATCTGTACATACTATGCACAGTTAACTTAACCAAGCTGTCATTCGACACGTAGCCTTAGACATGTAATTAATTAGCACTATTGGAAATAGAACAGGATTTATTTGAAGTGGTAGATGGTGTACTTGTCAAATAAAGTGGAATTACCATTTATAACCAATCACTGGCCAGTAAATCACACATATTCTGAACTGACGAAACATTTTCGTGACGACAAATTCCAACGTATGATTGGTTTATAACCTGTAATTGCATTTGAAAAGTGTCCTAGCATGAAGCCAGATTGTTTAAGCACAAAGAGAAGTAAATATAGTATACATTTAGTACCATGCTGTGCTATCTCCCTGCTATAGTAAATGTAATAAGCTCAGCTATATATAGGGTAGCACTCATAGTTTTCAGCCTGCTACCAGCATCTTCAGTAGCTGAAGCCAACTTGGTATCCAAATGTGTTCACTTCTCTGTACATTCTCTTCAAGAATTGACACTTGGACAAGTCATTAAGTGTATAGTTCTAATGGAATTACAGACAACTACATTTAATTAGTCGGCGACAATTGTACATTTGGTGAATGTTATTGACACTAAGTTCATTACTGAAATATCACCGGGGATCTGTGAATATAATTTCCAGCATCACGTCATTAACATATCTAATATTTCGGTTGTTAATTTAATATCCAGTGCTGTTGCTACATGCATTCATTCTATTCATGTATAATTAGTTCTATGGCCTTCAGTAATGTCTAACAAACCAGAATAAATCTAAATTATCCATAAACAGGTGTCCAGTTCGCTTAACAATTGGATGCATTCTGCTGGTTAAGGCTTACCCTATATGGCTGTACAAGTAGGCCCGACCATTACCTTATATGGCTGTACAAGCAGGCCCGACCATTACCCTACATGGCTGTACAAGTAAGCCCGATCATTACCCTATATGGCTGTACAAGTAGGCCCGATCATTACCCTATATGGCTGTACAAGTAAGCCCGACCATTACCCTATATGGCTGTACAAGTAGGCCCGAGCAGTACACTGTATGCAAGGCCATTGCCAGCAACAGTATGTTCATCGCGTAATTAAAAATACTTGCTTATATCGTGTTGGAAACTATCTATCTAATTAGAACATTTTAACTGTATTCCTGTCAGAATTACCGCAACGAAAATGTTTATTAATAATATTCAAAATCATAAATAATGTCATAATGCAAGTGAGGCGATTTTACTCGGGACTATGTGCAGAATGTGGTACCGCCAGTGTAATGTCTCCGCCAAACGTTTGAGTTTTCTTATACTTGTCATCACTATCAATGTATTATAATTCAATGAGCTGCAATTTACGAGCAAAATATTAGTAATGATGTATAAAATACATGCCTAACTAAAATAATGCATAGGAAACCTAATCGCTAACACATCGTTAGGTAAGGTAGGTAAGCTAGTGGTAGGCAAGCTAGTGTGAGATCCAGGTGGTCGTCTATAGTGATACCTCTATATAGTTATGCTGATATACTCAGACGGCTGTACGTGTTCTGTATCATCAGTGTCCAGACATTACGTTCATCGAAGTAACCTTGCCAATCTAATGGCAAATGTATGTCTATCAATGTCAAGCTAACCATATCCTGTAGGCATTGATGATGTTATCATGATCTTAGTTGACGCATTTTGTCTGGCATGCGACAATTATCAGCGTATCACCATTGAAATGTAGAATTGAAAATGCAGGCATCAGTGGTCTACACGTGAGCATCGTCTGGATGGGGACCGCCAGGGAGACATCAACCACACGCGGTGCACACACGGTACCCGCGCGGTACATCGTGTACCTCCAAGGTATTCGCAATCAAGACTATGGCCGTTAGCGCAGTCTGCTATCTGAGCGATGTTGTAACGCCACGCTATGTGTATGTTTCCTACATGTATTAAACATACTCAAGGATTTTCACGTACGGTCTGCACGGTGTGTGTCTGGAACAGAGGTTGCATAATCATTCCACCATTGCGTGATTTAATTTCTCTGCGAGTTCATTATGAATCTATAGGGGAAGACTGCAGTTAAACAGCAACAAAACACATTCAATTGTTGGAATAAAATGTATAAGTATTTTATATTTTTAAATATAATATTGATTTCAATAACTGAAACGCGTATCTGCTATTCTGTTTAAATTGTTCACTTTCACCGATTTGTGTTAATTTGAAGTGTATAAAGTTGCTAATTTAAGTCCTCGCTAAATTACTAACGTATCTAATGATGTGATGACCTTGAAGTGGCAATTAAGAGCATACACTAAGCTACTCATCAGTATCATGAGAGATATATGTATCCCTAGATGCCACAGTATGGTACAAATTCGTTTTCATTTGATTGTTACACTTCCTATGCCGAATAATCTTAATAGGCTGAAGCGGCAGGTAAAAATGTGTCTACAAGTACATGCAGATATAATTAAAAAACGTGACTGTGGGCACGATTCGTCTAAGATTTATTATATCAAACAAATTAATGCTCTTCGGTCTTTAGAAAATTTAAGGTATCGCATTTGAATGTCATCCCGACATTGTAGATGAGATCACTACTATGATTTCTTTTAAATTAACATACAAAATAATGTTCAAACAGTAAGTCTGTGATTATTTTAATATCATACCTGGGTTTTACTTTTCATCTTAGAATGGAATGTGTTGTTTTAATAAAGATAACTTGAAAGCGATAAGACAGTTTATCTGTCGTACGTATTAACATTCCTAAAAGAATGTATGCACGAGTTGCTATTGAGTAATTATTTCTAATGGAAGAGTGCGATATGCTTCTCGATTAGCAGTAAAAATAGATAAGTACGTTTACTGATGGAAAATAAATAAGCTTCTCACCTAGAGACCTAGATCCAATACGTAAATAAGTAAATACATGTACGTTTTTACACATTCCAAAATATACAATATCTTTTTTTTTATGTGCCAAGATATGCTACCAAGTGATGTATATGTTTGTAGTTCAACATTAAAATGCCTGATATACTAGAGTAAGTATGGCATACGTATTATACTGCCTTACATAACTGTATACAATAACTACTGAAAATGAAGGAGTTTATGGAAATATCTATATAACAGAAATAATGAAATATACATACAAAATGAAAATAAATTTGTGAACGTACAAAGCATGTACTCCCGGTTCACTATTACATTACGACATGTCAAAATAAATGTATTGGCAATTGATGACTGCACTAAAAGAAATACACTACCCCACTATGGTATTTCAAATATGTAAGGTGCTATTGATGATAAGTGATAGTGATTCAATTTACCGTGGTGGTGAGATGCGTTGTCAATCTAACAGATCACCCCACACATACTTTCCTACGAAACGTTACTTGATATATGTTACTGTCTACTTTTCTGAAATGCTTTTACAGATATGCACCCTACCATGGCGGAGCTACCATGGGTTATACACTGTACATGAATGCTTATCTGTACACGAAGACTTGCCATGATGCTTTAAGAGTCGATACTAGCGAGCTTACAATGTAGTGTACTCTCCGTGTTTGTTTTTGTATGGGTCACGAAACACTCAACAAACAGGGAGAGTATGTGTTAGCTTACACTAACACCGTCAACCTAGTCTCTCATTAAGCAGGCATGAGAGCCAAAAGAGATGGTGAATTACAATGGTCGCCATTGCAGCAATAGTTATGATGGGTTCATTGAGAGTTCACGTATAAACATCAGCACAGTCTCCTTCTCATATTGCCCAATTTACCAAGCATCAGTTCATAGCAGTGTGGTACATACACGAACAGGATCAGGAGACACACACCTTGGTCATTCTTACCTACAGCGTCAGTTTCTGTATTATTATCGTGTGAGCAAAACCTTTGCATTATTCACCGTACACTGATCATTAGCAACAACTTCATATTGGTCAGTATTGGCGTTTTGCAACTGCTTTGGACGCATATAACCTTATCTACGTAATATACTTAATATTAAAACGAATTATTACCTGGAAGTATGTATACGCTCACTTGAATGGTCAGCATAGATATTGCAGTCTAGTCACCATGCCACTCTCGTGTCCAAGTTCCTAATCCTATTTTGAATTATTTCTCTTGACATATTTGTCAGAATATGTTACGGCCATATCTACTGATGTCCATGTCTATGTAGATGTACTGCTGGTGAGATTTACTTTAGTGAGTCAAACATCCAGTTTAGTAATGACATTTACTATTTACCTGTTCATTTATTCGAATTCCATCTGTGTAACCTGGCAGTATACATGAGTGCTATTCAGGTTGATTTGCAGTCTACCGTTGAGTTTTGTCGGATGCCTAGCGGAACATAACCAGGACACTGGTATGCACGTGAACGAAGATGACAGCATTCCGTGCAGTTTATCGACTGCCATTGCTGGACTCCAATCTGTGCCTGAAAGATACGTCTGTACTCGCTGCTAACACTATAACCTACCACGGTCTGTGTTGACTGTATTTGTACGTAGAATAATCTCTTTGGCACTAGACTGCTTATGGTTACAGGTCTTATAGGTGATAATGACGATGACACAACATCCGGTTCAGTAATGACATTTGTTATGTACTTTTTTCTTTTTGTCCAATTCCCATCTGCCCGACTACCAAGGCTGATGACACCTAACATGTTTCTTCCACGTTTTTTGGGTAGATACTAAAACCTGAATATATGAAAAGTTCAGGTCTAATAATAATAAAAGGTAAGCTTTACATTATGAGCTTGATAAACATCCTCTTCATGTTCGAGGTATGATGGATTGCAAAACGTGACGATGCAAGCATACCACACGTCAATATGTCTACAACTTATCACTTGGTACCTTCACTCTTTTCGAATCCTGCCGACTAATACCGCACGTACGCGTGAACGTTTTTGTTCTATTCTGCTGCATGACTTTTAGCAGACTCTTTTTAGGAGAGGGGGACTATTTCATTAGTCATTAGTCGTCACGTATGGTTGAACTATTGCTGCAAACGACGTTCATCACTATTTCATTCACTCAACGATTAACACTATTTACGTGTCGTATCTCAAATAGGTAATCATAAGCATCTCAAAAACCATTTGCATGTTGAAACCTCATGCATCAAACTAAGTACTTTGCGTTAGTACGATATATACTCACACAGCCGGTGCTCTGGTATATTGGTATACTTATATTCTACTTGGATGGGATTTGATTAAGAACCCCTAGTGGGAAACGGGCTAACGTGTGCAAACAATGCAATCAGGTTGGCATCAATATACTGTGAAGTAGAAATATGTTTATGTAATGCTGCGGCGTGCTATATCCCTACGAATTATTATCTCCTCTACGACTTCGCCCTATGTACAGTGCCATAAATTGCTACGTATGTATGCAACACAGTTGTTTGTTTCATTGTTCATTCTTATGTCCCAACATTGTCCGTAGACTAGTAAACGAGAGAATGAAATACCTTGACCCATACCAACGCAGCCAGCTTGTTGCATACCCGGAAGTTCTTTAATAGGTTACGACAGTTTTACCCACATAATGCTTGGATGATGCCACGTGGTCGGCCACGAGACCTGCATAGTGGATGTATGTGGCTCTGAGAGAGAGAGAGAGAGAAAGAGAGATAGAGGAAGAGAGAGAGAGAGGGGGGAGTATTGCGTGAACAAGAGGAAACTAGTTTGACTATTACATAAACACTACACTATAATTAATAAAGTGAAAAGTACAGGTATCCGAGCTCCCAACTAGATGAGAGAACAATGGAGGAGTAATTGATATGTTGATCACAAAATGACGCCAGCCATATCATGGAACAACTGACTACATACATTTAAGTACATTTTCCTTTTCACTAATAAGACACCTGCCGAATTAAGCCTTTACTGAGAATTTTCATTTAATATCTAATTCCGCGGAATGCAACAACGTAATATAACACCCTGTGTCTGTAATCTAATTAATGTGAGTCTTGTGTGTGGACAGTAGTTCCGTTTTTGTCCTCGTCCGTGGTAATTTTCAAACCGAGACTGTTCCAATCACACGTTCACTCCATATAGATTCCCAGAGCTCAGTCTAACGTTGTTAGACGATATTACCATCTTCATATCTGCCAATTGTCAGATGATGGCTGGGATATGGCATAAAAATGCAAATGTTCAAATATTCTCACGAAGACACAATTTGCTTCATTTGCACGATATGCTATTTCTCGACTAATTACGTTATACTATTTTCCCCGTCTATGTTGGAATTGAACGATAAAGAAATACATGGGGTTTTATTTTAAAGTCTGACCTATGGTATGATAATATAATTATACTATGAACTGGGCGTCTTATTTGACATTGTATCCGAGTTTATTTTGAAAATAACTGCTGATGTGTTTAAATACTTCAACAATACCAGCAGTATTACAATAGCCGGGTAACCTCAATTTAGTTGGAAATTTCGATATGATTCAGAAAGCTGACCATATATAAATAACATAGAGTGTTCTTTAATGATATATTTCCCCTACTCAAAGCGGACCAAGTAATTCCTGTGAATATTGGCACTTATGTTCTGAATGTCCACATATACATTTGTATAACTAATGTATGGACGACTTCGGTGTTGGCAACAGCTATCAAGTAAATAAGATGGCTTTAATGAGTCTACTCAGTCAATTAGAATACGCAAACACAATATTCACACCAATCGTTCCTATATGAAACCGTTTGCGTGCATATGTACGAGAGATACAACATCTCCATTTCCAAATGAAGGCGTGATGTCGCCACAGGTCTGGCAGTTTCCTGTAATACTAGATATTTGCCTGTTATGTAACGTAACAAATGGCTTGGCTAACTTGAGTCACAATGTTATGTCTCATCTGTAGCCGTAATTCTCAAAACACGCAACATGTTGGCATCAGTCCTTGTACATGCAGTCCCCACGTGTCGCGTTAGGAGATCTGCATAATACACAGGGACGTCCGCATGCAATTGGTCCAGGCGTTCCTGTGTAGATATGCACATAAACTATGCCTAAATAAATGTACATCGACACTTTGTTAGAAATATTCAAAAATAGTTTTAGGGAAAATAGTATTTTCCGAACGAACAAAGTTATGTCCACTCTTACTGTTAATTCTATTGTAAACTCGATGTAATAACTCGGAAATGCATGTATAACTGGAAATATACCATACCATCTACAAGATTGGTTCATAAATAATCAGCTATAATACAAAATGTGGAATACGGAAATAAGGATTAAGGAAAGCGAGTTGCGTTCATCACATTCCGTTATTGAACGAGTATTGTGAAAGTAAACTGACATTTAAATTAAAGGGCAAATATCGTTATGTTTGCATTCGTAGATAGACCCTTACTCTATGCGGATTATCTAACGACCTCTAGACATGTGCAACCCTTTGCCAAATGCACCAATCCTGCAGATGAGTGCGCCAAAGAATCAGTGCAGCGTTGGACAGATTATAACAGAACAGAATTTATTCTCGTAAATCATGTGATATGAGATATACAGCGAACTTGCCGTTGAGACGTGGCCCCGAGACTACGAAACGTTTTGTCAAAGATTTGAGTACGATTCCATGATCAAGCTCATACGAGGATTTGTAAACACAAGTTTGAGTTGAGCATGAAATCGTGTTTCGTAATCTCGGGGCCTGGATACATTATAACACAGGTTCTTGTGCGATCTGCACTCTATGAAATCCGTAAGACCAGTTCGAGAAATATACATAAATCATAGAATATCATGTACAATGCACCTCAGACAATGGCTCGACTATAGTATTTATAAAACACGTTCTTGTGCGACCTTTACTTTAGGATGTCGTTCATAAATACACACTCTATTTCCAGAAATGTCGATATAGGAAAGTTGACTTTTTTTTGGTTGAGAGAACATGTATAACACATTTGGAAAAATTTAGACGAAAGTGTTATTGGCTCTAATACAACATACTGAGCGATACCCAGTTTCCTAAAACCTCTTATACATTGTCGCTCATCATCAAGTTGTCACAAATGAGCGAGATAACATTTAAACATAAGGAGGTATCGGGTGTATATATACAGTGGGTGGGTATTTCTCGTGTAGAGACGTCAGTATTATATAAACACCACTTAACCGGAATCCTATCAAGATCCTCAGAGTTGCACGTTGTAAACTGTTGGTTTCAGGTAATTCCACCGTTCTCTTGGCCAATACGGTCTTCAGTCAGTATGTACATCAGCGGCAGACATATATCATGTCCATCTATCAACATCCACGTAGGCATGGCTGCTGAAATAGGGGAATAAATAACAAAACGCCTGTCTTTGACATATGAAATGATAATGATTTATTATCTAAAATAAACAACCGCATTATGTTTGAGTTTGTTTTGAAGTGGTTTGTTCCAACGTAAATCCTTAGTATGGACTGCTGCCAACAACAACACATATAACGGCGTATTACTGTTGAACCTGTCCGGGCATACGCCTGGTACTACAAGATGTAGCAACAGTGATACATACAAGTTAGAGAAACAAACTTCAGGATTAAAATGGCATACCAATAAAAAAAAAAATCATTTAAAACATTTATACTTAAATTATGTACTATTCAAATAACATTAATAATTCGCTGGCTTCACTTTATTCATCGCACTACTCCTGCGAAATGATTTAAATCAAATGTACTTCAATATGAAGAGGATATACTTCATCGCAGAACTTATAACTAATGAGTATGTGGAATATTGTTTGCTTTAAAAATATATATTTTGGATTTTTCTATTGATTTATTATTTTAATTTTAAAGACAATTTTACTTGCGAAATACGGACTCTAATTTTCGTAATGTAATGAATGTATGGATATTAAAACAATAAACAACAAATGATTAAAGTTTGTTTTGTACTATGCATGGGCGGATATAATTTGGTCAGTTATTATCAATGTCAGGTGTAAAGACATGCTTAATGAACTAATAACTAGCGGCAGTCCTTTGCTTATCAAGAGGATACTGGTGTTGTTATGACGTACATGCAGCTTAACCCTCTTCATCCACACCAGGCATCCATATAACCTCGTGTAATAAGGCTGCATTTACATTTTTACGAAACAAGAATACAGGGTGGTTAACTCGTGTCCTCGTTTCAATAGCGATATAACTGTGCGTATATTAGCTAGACTAAGTATACTCTTCCATATACCCCTTCAAGACCTAACTGAATAATTTATTTTATTTAATTAAAATAAAATGTGTAACTAATTTGAACGCAATGCATATGAAAATACACATAATTACAGGTATCATTTAACACATCCATAACTTCCAACAGTTGTTTGAATGATGGGTTGTGTTAAGAGTTAAAGTGTCATGTGTAGAGAGTATGTCTGAAGCCGTGTACAAAGGTTCCTTTAAGTTAGTTTTAAGGTACGTGTTGGTTTGTGTTACGGTTATGTATAAAAAATATGTGTTTGTGTCAGATAATAAAGTAGATCTTTAAGTATGTGTTAAACCATGAATTAAAGACTATATTAATGTATGCGTTGTTGTACGGATCAATATATAAGAAGGTATGCTTTGTGGTACGGATCAATATGTAATAAGATAAATGTGCTGATATATAATTTACATTTTTTTAAAGCACACGATTATAGTAATTTTGTTGTCAATTTGGAAATAGGTGAACATTCCCCTTCAATGGCTGTAGGCAGACTGCATGGATATAATCTAACATCACTTGCTCTATCAACATGGAAGTCCAAGATTCCAGCTGGTCCCGGTAGAAGAAGGTTTCACTTACTGCAAATAGATACATGCTAAACGGACCCGAATTTACTGTAAAAATAGGACCTATCACCTGGAAACACAAGGATGCTGCGATAGTATTATTGAATAATCGTTTTTACTTCGGAAATGACGTGGGAGTGACATCCTAGCTGTTGTTCCACGAACGGCATCATAGGAAATATGCTGATGGATCCTGCAGTACGATAACAGTAGTTTAGGTGTTTTTGACATCCTATTGAGATCAACAATGTGCTAAATGTAAACTGAGTACACTAAGAGATGGATTCATTGCAGTGAAAGTATAGTTTTTATTCACTTTACATTTGAGTCTCCACATCCGCTAGGTTTCGATCTAACGAAGTACCCAAGGGAGATAAACGATGGACCACTTTAGCTTTCTAATGCAATTTAAAGAATCAATATACAGATAAGAACAACAGAAAATAAGCAAGAAGAAACACAAATACATATTTGTTTTAGGGATCTATATTTAGAGAATATATATAGACGAATAAACGAAAACTGACTATTTCCATTGTTGTGGTCCAATGTTAAATAACACGTTACGGTAAATGTCATGGTCCTACATGTTATTAACTGTGCATTGTCGAGAAATGCACGAGTGGGTAGCATTACAAGCCATGTACCGTATGTATGTACCTTAGTGTGTATGTTGAATATGTCGTTTGTATTAGGAACTGTAATACCTGCCAGTAAGAAAGTGTATACTACAATCCTTTTTACAGTCAACTTTGTAATTACTTGATGTATTATGCGGCGGTTGCTGTTACTGTGCCATTCCAGGCACAATCAATTATGACAATTATGGTAGTTATGGCTCTGGGAATGAAGTAAATACAATTAAATGTGATACAAATTACATGATGGGTGCGATATAAATTGATGTCCTATGTACAATGTAGGTTGTATAGTAACAATCATTGGCAATACATGATCGAGTCATATCAAACCATGTATATGTTCAAAAGTACAAACACATAACGTACATTAGGGACATAGTCAAAGGGAATCATGGAAAATATATTACAGACATGATCTTTGAATATTCACCAGATATCGGCCGGTATTACACAAATCGGCCTGTATTGGCCTACGTTCTCTTTTAGCACAACTTGGCGGTCTGCCATTGTTTGGAAGTTGTCAGCCTTACAATACTACGACACTTCTCCGCCCTTTTTGACGTTGATAGAAATACCGCTGACCCTTCATCTATACCACAGGGTCACGAGAGGGATCCGAGAAAAAAACTGTAGTTAAAAATCCTAGATAGGAATTAAGCTCAGGGTATCCTTCAGTACTTGAGTTTCTATGCAAATTCAGACAAAGGCTTTGCCCTTAGAGCAGAATATATATTCTGGGATCAATAAAAGCAATTTGTATCACCAGTTTACATGTAAATGCATAGATGTTGTTCCGTGGTTATCTTTGTAAGGCCCTCCCGGCGGCGACACGCCAAACACTACTGGCAATCAATAAAAACGACCCCAGCACATCTCTGTCAGCTCGTCTTCTTTTATTCGCCGATTCTCTGGTTGTGAGTAGTCATTGCACCACCATTAATGTTCACTTAACATCGCACGTTTATCTGAGTAAACGGGAAGCATCTGTCTACTGATTGCGCCTTTGCAGATGCTCCGGTTTACGGAATACACCGTGTGTACCATACATAGCGAGGTAATGGCCCTGTGCCTTCAGGATGGGTGTCAAGGTCTAACGTTGGTTTCGAGACCTAGTACACTTACTAACTACTTTGTTAGATCACGTTCACTACCTTTTTCCTACTGCAAAGAGATCTATCAAATACGGGTAACAGCTGCGTTAGTGTCTTTTGGAGTAACACATATTCGAAAATATATAGATCATTTAATTTCGGTACATGTGTAATTAGTTGGCCCATTTCGCTCCAATTACCTCATAGCATTAATACCCATATTTCCCAACGTCGGGTGCATTGAATGTTTCCTCCTTCTGAACCACTCCCAGTGGGTCCGCATAATCAGCCATCTTGGTAAAACGAGGAAGCATTTTGCGTCATTAATGTTGTTGTCACAACCATTTCACTTGTCACATCTACACGAATGCCCAGCATAATCATCACACATGTTGTCTGTCTGGTAGTCATAGGTGTGTAAGTGTTTATGTGATGTGTGAATTTACCCGTGTTGAACCAATGAGGATTGGGGAATGCCTCGGCACAATTGCGTTTTTTCTTTTGTCGACACATGTCACACGGTTCCTGGAGACTCAAGTTAGAATCCAATGGACAAATAAAACGCTGATGAAGCTGGGCAGATGAGAGAGATCTCTTGGTAGGACACCGACAGCTCTGCTCTCCAGACCCATCGATCCGGCTGTAAAATGAAATAAAACCTCCATAGTCGTGATTTGATGCGGCAAAGTCAATATCGCCATCCTTGTTTTGGCAAAGTTAAAACCTATCGTCGCACAAAATCTATGTTTATTTTAGATATCGCCTGTCATCGTGTTAATGAAAGCTGTTGAACTAAACAGCGTCGATTCAGGCTTTTACTCCTCCCAAACAAATATTCCCTCTGAACGTCAACGAGAGTAAATACGTTTTATCAGATACTTAGACACGCTGGTTGTACAATTCACGTGCTTAATGAGTCTATTGGAGTGCCATCATCGTAGTATCCTTCAATGCATGGTCACCATTTGAAGCTTAGCTTGAAACACATTATTAATTTATCGGAATATTAGCCACT
This sequence comes from Lepetodrilus schrolli, assembly GCA_032361225.1. NCBI lineage: Eukaryota > Metazoa > Mollusca > Gastropoda > Lepetellida > Lepetodrilidae > Lepetodrilus > Lepetodrilus schrolli. The sequence continues at coordinate 19,079 of JAUTBT010014339.1, forward strand.
GCCATTATGCTGAATGATGCTCGGGTTGAAACATATTTACTGTATGCCACTTTAATATGGAAATGAATACCGCCAATGATCGTATGAATAGACTTACCTCTCTTTACATTATTTGAGCCTGCTGAAAGGGAAAAGAGTAGAGTATTAGCTCACGGGTGTTTTCATGATCGTGCGGTGGTATCGCTTGTGGGCGTAGACGAAAACAATACATGATAGATAACTTAGTGGTTTTCCTCGGGGAAGATGTTTGCACCCATGCTGGGTGTCTATTGAACTTTAAACAAAATCATTATCACTACAGAATGACAGGCATAGACTACTGCTATGCACAGACATGGCTGGTGGTGATTGCTCGCACAATGGTACTGAGTAACATCTTTAAATACAAATTATCAGTGCTATTTGTGAAATAGAATGTAAATGAGACTGATAGTTGGAATGGTGACATTCTGTAGAAAAAGGAATAGGGTTACACATTATCTGAAAGAACAATATGAATACATATTACATAAACCTTTTAGATAATTTGACATGCACAAGCACATTAGGTTAGAATTGCCAGAATGACGTTTGGATTTCACGAATCGCAAGAATGGCAAACAACATGTCGCAAGTTGCACCGAGGGTAGTTTCGATCAATATCAATTACACCCTAGACATCTAATACAGACATCAAAGTGTGGGGACTGTGCCCTCGCTGATGCATCAAGATTTTGACATAATGCTGGCGGAATCACGGGCTAGTGTCTGATCATGATCAGCCTGTCCGAGCAATTCTAGCGTGAAGATGCTTGTTTCTCTTGTCCAGCCATCCCGTGGTTTTATTAATCAGCCCTGAACGTAACTTATCCAATTCTAACACTCGTAACCAAATTAGGATGCCTAGGTAGCATGCATGTATAATGTATGCAGAAACTATACACACATTTATTATCGTTCTAGCAGGTCATGTTGTTATTAGCTTGAACAGAGAGCAGAGCGGACTGAATGGCTTAATATTATCTCCATTCAATTATTACACGACACGCCGTAGACTAACCATACTCAGACGGTGAAACGGTAAATCGTTTGTATATCAATCTCACTGATTGGTATATACAATGTATATACAAGATCCACTTAGAACTTTGGCCATCCTAGTAGCAATATCTATTGAACTGGAATAAGGATATAAGGGTCATACCTGTAACCCAGACTAGACACACTGACAGTTAATACAATCAAGCCAACAACTATCTAAAATCCTTTTACGGATCCCTTCAGGATCCTAGTAAGACGCATATGAGTATCCGGTGTCCTGGATATTTCCTGTACAGAACACCCAGCTATGCCCGATGTTGAGGTGTCCTATTAGTAGCCTGGAGACATCCGCAAAAAAATATCTTCGATATTTAGTTTGGCGTGAATCTTATTTTACCTGGAGCGTACACTACTTTACATTTTAAAAGTAACTAAATATTTACTACTCGCTGTTTGAATATGTACTTACCATTCATAACATGCACGTGGACAGATGTTGTTTTCAGCATCTCTGGCGACCTGCACACGTACGTTCCTGTATCCGCAGGTCTAGAGTTCCTGATTTCTAACAAACTACTCCTTCGTTCACTAGGAGGACCACCAAACGTCAACACAGAGATACGAGGTTCGTGTGACAAAAACACATCTCCGTCCTTGAACCACTCCAAATTATAGGATTTTATCCCAACGAAACTTGCGTTGCAAAATAAGTTAATATGATCTCCTTTTTCTACATATGATGTTCCGCTGATATGTATATCTGAAATATAAGACATGGTGGCATTACTAACTCAATAAAATGTTATCATCAGTGAAATTGAGATTTCAGTCATTCATTTAATTAATGTTGGACCTTACCTGGTTCGATGCGCAAAAACTATATGTAATAAAATCTGACCAAAACAAACATAACCTTGACCTCTGAAGATGGTATGTTTGCAGTTAGCTGTATTGCAAGGTATTTAGGTACAGGAAACAACCGTGTCCTATAGGCTAGATCGCCGACTGAAACGCTATCCTTACCGACAAGATGGCCAGCGGTCTTCTGTTTAAACCTACACCGTGTCATTATATGAAACTCATTACGACGGCCAAAATGAAATAGCCACCGTCCCTGAAACGACGGACTCCCGTTCGACAGGACAGTTGGACTAGAATCAATCCATTTCCGGTTTCACAATTACAAGTCGTAGTAACCTTTAAATACGCGGAATAATTGTCCAGGACATTTTGACGCCGTTCCCGACGTGAATTAAATAGGTTCACGTCACACCAGGACAACGAGCCACCTTGACATACATTCACGTGAACAGAGTCGTAGACAATGCGTGTGATTGCTCATCAACGTGTCTGCTGATGACTCCCCATTGATCTGACGTGTGAGGTGGAGCCCGTCGAGAACAAGGTCAAGGAAGCGGCCCACGCTTTGTCCTGGAAAGTCTGGATTCGTCAGCTTTGGCAGGATTACGAGCACCCGATAACAGACGTAGCAGCTATCGATAGAACATCAGTTCATCGCCGTACTACCGTTACGGGGTCTTTAAGCAAGTCGTTATGTCGTTAAATTCACTGGGATGACCCATTTAGTAGAATGGCAGTATTCGATACCCGTTTAGGATCTAAATATATGTCCCAAAATTAGCGTAGAGGTGTCATGGACAGTCTAGTTTCACCAGATATAATTTTCTCTTCTTCTGACTATATTCCAAGAATTATTACAAATATATTCCCAAATGTGTACCACCATAGCATAGATCTTCAAATGACCATACCATACCATAGGTCCGACAATTTAAAGAATCATTATATTATCAATAATTAATTCAAAGAAATCTAGTAGCTGAACTGTGAAAGAACGACATTGGTCTACACACGCTGACTATTTTTATTAACTACGAGCATTGTGTGGACTGACTGTTGTATTAATATATTCACTATGGCTATAGTTGCTTACCTGGATTTCTTTTTACAGGTATATCTGAAAAGAAAACAACACACATTGAAACAGTATTATGGATGCGGACGCTTGCAGCAACAATTATTATCCAGATTTACGAGATGCTTGCACATATTAAAGAACATTATAGCATAGGACATCTAAATCATTGCAAATTACGGCATTGATTTCCGTCATGCTGTCACTACATCCGAGGATTATCCGTCTTCTAGTCGAGTCGGGGGCGGTACTAATGACTGATAGTCGGCAGATAGTTCATGTGCACGTTGAGAAAGACAGCCGTGTTTTCGAAGACGGTTCCTTCCATTGTGGTAATGATTAATAGACTTACATATACTTGACAAGTTAGGAGTTAATGCCCGACATGCGGAGATGCATTATACGATCTTTGGTAACTCATGAAACCCGGAAGTCAGCTGTGTGCGGCCTTTGATGGGTACAGAGGGCAGAGAAATATATGGCCAAACGCAACACATTTGGGAAGATTTATAACATTTAATCTGTAACTGTATCGATTATTTCCAGAGGAAATATTACAGAATGGCTATATGAATGACGGGGACTAATATCCCCAAATATTGTTGTAGCTTCACACAGTATGAGTGCTGTCAGATAGGAGTGCGAGGTGTTGGCTAGATGCTCCCGCGTATCGCCTCTTAGTGCCAAGAATAGTGTAGAAATCTAGCCGATGTTGGGCAACATGGACTTTGGCTTACGAGTATAACAAAGATTTTCGTAGATTGGAACGAGACTATTTTAATAGAAGGGAAAGATACTGTTTTATGTTGTCGTCATCGTTGTTGTTATCATCGCTGTCTGTTTTCACCGCCTCATATATACTGAGTCAAAATAAAAACTTCACACCTTTTAATATGAAATAAAAATATGACTTGTTAAATAAGACAGTTGTC
>JAUTBT010014350.1:0-22964 GCA_032361225.1 Lepetodrilus schrolli
ATATCTTGCGACACTATAGTTGACATTGCACAACGTTACGACGTTGGTCTCTTAGCACTTAAATGTATTACATTATTGACAAGCACTCTATTACATTATTGACAAACATTCTCAATATGTATCTCATATGCGGTGGTATTCATGTGAGTGAATTTGCATGCATTTGAAAGCATGTTTGAAAAGATGAATCAGCACTTCCTAAATGCCTTTTAAGACAACAATATATGAATGCTACCTGGAGATAGAAGCAGTGGTATAGCACGCTGGAATGTGCTATATACATGTACAATTGCAATCTGAAGGATCAGGCATTCAGCTACCGTAGCTAATATCATATACAGAAGCTGGGGTAGAATTAACGAATGCCCGCGGGCCAATGGCACGTAAAACTATTATCAGCCACGCTAACTTTCTTTCTGGCGTGCCCTTTTGGCCCTCTTGATTTTCAATAAATATTATTATTATTATCATCATCATCATCATCATCATTATTTAATATTAATTAGTGTAGGTAGTAGCATCATAAGTTTTGATAATGTTAAGAAACTATTTAATTTAACATTACAAGAATAAGTTTTGATTCGGCTAGAATCAGTCATTAATGTAAGTCAAGGTCCTATCAAATTGACAACTAATGAAATAATCAGCTGTGGTTCGAATTAGCAAATGTCCGAATTTGTCAGGATTCGTGAGGTCCAGAAAGTTCATGTTTGAGGCTCCACGCCAGTGTTTTACATATACCTCTTATATAGTTGTTATTTGACATCTGAACATATATGTTTAAAACATTAAAACATAAAACTATATTTAAAATAAGACCAAAAAAAGTAAATAAGGGCCCTTAGATGTTTAGGAAGGCACTTTAATTTCCAGAACAGTGCACCATCCTGGCTATCTGAAAATTTAAATCTATTTCTTCTACCCATGCAGAAGGAAAGTGTTATTGACACACGTTATTATACAATGGCCTCTTGCGGAGCGGTTCGCCATGAACACAAGATCTAGACAGAGTTGTAAAGATTAAGAAATTAACCAAGATACGCTCTTGTAAATAAATGAGCTTTGAGTGATTTGTGGAAAGAGTCAAGAGAGTTAGCAGATTTAACAGAGTCAGATGAATCATTCCACAATCTTGCAGCAGCACTTTTAAAGGCACGATCGCCGATGTTTGATTTCGTTTTTGAGATGATAAGAATGTCCTTGCTTTTGGATCTGAGATCTTGGTTTGGCTTGTGCACTGTCCGAAGTGAAGAACGTTATCTGGGAGGTATGTTGGTCGTACACATTTCTGAAATGGAATGCTTTAATTTATAAAGATATGCCTACCTAAGAGTTTTATACACTTGAGGTGTATGGCGGGGTGGTGGCGGGGTGGTGGCGCAGTGGTAGAACGTTGGACTTCGGAGCCAAAGGTTCCAGATTTAAATCCCGCCCCGGGAGCCGACATCAACGTTCGCGAAAGTTACCTTTCTGACGCGATATTGATAGGATGCGATGTCTGTAGAATGGCAATGCAATTATCATCCTTTGTCTTGTCAGTACCAGCCGGTGCTCGCAACATACAGCGCTAAACTGACAAGCCGTGATATAAGTGAAAGAATCTTGAAAGCGCCTCTAAACCCCAATTCAAAATAATAAGTAAATAAAATTAGTAAATATATATATACACACACGCGCGCGCGCACACACATACTTGAGGAAAGATGGTCTGCTCCCGGAAAACGAGGATGACCTAAATAGTATGTTTATATGATCCTGAACGGCTGGTGTAAAAACAACAGGATGGCCATTAATCCTAACAAGTCAAAGATCGTTCACTTCAGAGGTGCGTCTATTACTCGGACATCAAGTCAATTCTTGTGTGGAGGCGTAGAGGTGCTAATGGCGGATAGTCACACATATCTAAGAGTTTTGTTAACTGAGCATCTCGATTACAATCTAGTGGCCAAGGCGGCAAGGAAATCGGCAACAAGAGCACTCGGGCTCCTTATTGTGAATATAAAAATATTGGAGGAATGCCAACGAATGTGTATAGCATAACTTTATGACGCAATGGTATGGCCAATAATAAGTTACCGTGCAGCCATTTGGGGAACTTCTGAAAGATCAACTGTTAATTTATATATTTATTTATGTGGTTTTTTTTTAATTGGGGTGTAGTTCCGATTTCAAGATTCTTTCACTTATATCACAGCTTGTCAGTTTAGGGTAGGAGGAAACCCGCAACATCCGTAGCGCTGAATGTGGCAGTACAGACAGACCAAGAATGATATCTGCATTGCCACTCTACAGACAGCACATCCGATCAATATTGCATCAGAAAGGTAACTTTCGAGAACATTGATGCCTGGCTCATGGGGCGGGATTTGAACCTGGAACATTTGGTTCCAAAGTCCAACATTCTATCATTTAAACAGCGCATCATTCACAATTGCCATGCTCTGTGGGCATGTGCAAAATAAACATGAAACTGAACAAGGTAGACAAAAATGAAAGCTAGTAGACTGATGCATAAAAATTAATTGGTTTGTAGTAACTATTGAAAATATGTGTTTTAAGATGAGTGTTAAATGTTTGTACAGATCTTTGTACAGATGTTTGTTTGTACAGATGATTGTTTGTACAGATGTTTGTTTGTACAGATGTTTGTTTGTACAGATGTTTGTACAGATGTTTGTTTGTACAGATGTTTGTACAGATGTTTGTCTGTACAGATGTTTGTTTGTACATATGTTTGTACAGATGTTTGTACAGATGTTTGTTTGTACAGAGGCAGCTGATTTCAAGAGTTCAGGGAGATTGTTCCATTTAGATACTGCTGCATATGAAAATGATCGCTTTCCAAAAACTGTTGCTTTTACGCAGATCACAGACCAGATGGTAACAGATCTACTGACCAGATGGTAACACAGATCTACTGACCAGATGGTAACATCGTCGCCGGCCTTGCAACTGTCTACCAGGTCGTTGTCCATGACGACCCACATTGACCTTGGAATAGTTCCGACTGCCAGACGTTGAGCCTGCTCCTGAACTTTGACCTCTTGGTAGTTTCGACATTTCACTGGAGGCGCACCTGGCAATATAATGACAATGTCATGTTTAACCAACACAACAGTTTTGAGATGCACCTAGCGTAGTTGCAGTTTGTCATATTTAAGAAACACGATACGGAAACTTGAAACTCGCAGTTTTATCCTAGAAATTCCAAGTCATTCTGCAGATGTATCAGGAATCAAATCTTGTAGCATGGGTACTGTTTCTTTACCATCATAACTGGGTCATTGCCTTGTCTACGTGCTACATCAGGCTGTAACCAGTTATACCTCACAACAGAGACTTAACGGCCGATTCAGATCTAACGCGGTTACCACAACGGATCGCTCCTTATAGATACTGATTCCTTATAGATACCGTTCTGCAGTCCAGCAAATTAATGGAAAATCATGCGTTTAACCATTGTGACTGGTGTTCACTGCCTCACCTGGTGTTCACTGCCTCACCTGGTGTTCACTGCCTCACCTGATGTTCACTGCCTCAACTGGTGTTCACTGCCTCACCTGATGTTCACTGCCTCAACTGGTGTTCACTGCCTCACCTGGTGTTCACTGCCTCACCTGGTGTTCCAAGTGGCGTAAAGTTGGTGGAGTCACAGGCTTCATTTGTACACTTGCTTGGCCTTGACATTGTGTAGGACTGCTCCAGATCTGCCTGCAATCGTCCACACCAACGTAACCAAACATATTCAGGGATTCGAACCCAGAATCTTCAGAGAACCATTAGTGGTTTTAAAATACCTTTGAGTATATCAGCAACATTACTGTGATCTGCTAAGAGGAGGATAACCTGTAATAACCATATAACTCTAACGCTAGGTGTTACAGTAATGCACACAAAACATGGATAATCGATATACCATGTACGCCATGGAAAGATATCATATTACATTCAAATCTTCACTTTACTCAAAACTGAAACACCCGACCCGTTCAAGGATTCAAACTCATTGCCGTCAGGCTGGCAATCCGATGCTCAACCACAGTGCTATTACCTCCTGTGGTAGATGTACAATGAGAAAATAACTGTTGAAAAACAGAAACGAAAATCTGACCTTGACATTGAGGACAGTTCGACACCTCGTACATTGGTAGTCCTTTTCATACTCCAAAACTCTGACAACTGTTGTGCGAATGACAGTCCCTGAAATAAATTTACAAAATCTCTGTAGGCAAGATGGCGATGTTACTTCCTATATTTGTTTTTATTGAATCACTGGCTCTGTATAGCTTCCTTGGTATAACTAATTTTAAATAAGCATAAAATTTCTAGGAAAAGAAACCACCAGATGGACGTTTTTGTTGGGTTAAACATCGAGAGTGAAAGTGAGCACATTGAAAAATACATTTATTTCCTATCGAAAGCGGCCGGAAGGTGCGACATCACAGGTTTCTGTGTACACAGATTCCCCTCACAGAAACCAAGATATGCATTCACATTGGAAGTGTTTTTTTGTTTTTTTTAACCTGATGGTAAAATTACCGTGAAAGAACAACAATTGAGCTCACGATACATTACAATGTCTCTCTGATTAATCTATCGACAAGTGGATGTTGATCCGTGACATAAAATAATATTGGCAGCAGTGATTTTCTTTCTCTGTGTTTAATGTGAGCTGTTGTCCTTGATCTCTTGATGGACATGTACATGATGAAAGAAACGATATCCTACCACTCCGAGTTTGTGTTTTATCTGTGATATTATTATTATTATCTTTATTATTATCACTATTAATATTTTGAAATGTGCTTATTATTGTTATATATATTTTTTTAAATTATGATTAATTTTATCATCATCATCATCATCATCATCATCATCATCATCATCATCATCATCATCATCATCATCATCATCATTACTAAAGACGTAGACGTAGACACCTGTGACAGAGAGGAAACTGCCGACATCAGCCGTCCGCGGCAGCGTTGACCTGGTCAGCTCCGGACAGACAGGAAGTGCCAGGATCCTGGCATGCATGTTCTTCTTCACGTTCTAACCCAGACAACAAGGAACAATACATGAACAATACATGACCTTTTGTAGTCAGTCAACAATACATGACCCTATTATAGTCCAGTCAACAATATATAACGCTATGCCCGAATAATGATTCAAACAACAAATGTAATACAAAACATAAACATGACATTTCTAGTCCAAAGGATATCTATAGCATTGGGAGAAATGGCTTAGGGTAACTGGATAGAGGTAGTATCAATCCGTGAACATACAATTCTGTGACCTAGCTCTTGTGTGGCATACCGTTCTGTAACCGACATGCTGTGACCATTCTGTGACCTATCTCTTGGGCAACATACCATTCTGTGACCTATCTCTTGGGCAACATACCATTCTGTGACCTATCTCTTGGGCAACATACCATTCTGTGACATATCTCTTGAGCAACATACCATTCTGTGACCTATCTCTCGGGCGACATACCATTCTGTGACCTGCTTCATGTACTGCCTTCAGATCCTCTTGGACCTCCACCAAGGCCTTGTCAAACATCGACAACAACATCCCTGGAGAGGACAACAACACCTCGCATACCTTCATGTTGTTCTCAAACAACGACAACGCACTGGAAGTAATGGAAAACACACACAGATGGAATATTTCCTTTTGATGTCTAAATTTAAAATACTTGAATTCCACACATTAAAAGGAATAGAGTGGATACTCTATATTTGACTGACTATGGTATATTCTATATTTGACTGACTATGGTATATTCTATATTTGACTGACTACGGTATATTCTATATTTTACTGACTACGCTATATTCTATATTTTACTGACTACGGTATATTCTATATTTTACTGACTACGGTATATTCTTTATTTTACTGACTACGGTATATTCTTTATTTTACTGACTACGGTATATTCTATATTTTACTGAATACGGTATATTCTTTATTTTATTAACTTGTAACCCAGTGTATTTAACGTCCTTTCTGCCAGAAGAAACCACGGATTGTTACTAATCCAGTACGATGTCGATGACAGCGGCTGTGGGACAATTATTGTAAACATATGTCATAGCCAGTCTTACTCCATAGAAACAGAGAAATGCTCTTCTTCCTCGTCGTCAAATAGAATCTCCAGCAAGTCCTGTTCATGGTTTGATAAAGCGTACGACTTTAAAACACCTGAAATAATGCAAACACATGACAAAATATTTTTTAAATGTCACAGATATATTCTGATCTGTTGATGGACTTTTGATCATTTATCTATATCAATAGCATACTATTTAAATTAGGTGCCTGGACAACTCGCGCCACTTGGCTAACTTCCCCTTGCACTCGGCTAACTTCCCCTTGCACTTGGCTAACTTCCCCTTGCACTCGGCTAACCTACGCGACCTCTCACACTCCTCTCACAACCCCACGGTCACTGCCAAATTAGAAAGTTACGTCACATGATACCCTAGTTTGTCTAAATGGCTAATGTGGGATATTTCCAATAACTGATTAACTTAGTAAATGTCTTGATTACATAAAAGTATATATTTCAGTAAACTATATATCTGCAGTTTTTCCCGTTGTCTAACAATCAGGAAGTAGGTGAAATACAATTAATATAAATTACACTATTTCCCATAGTCGATTGATAATATACTAAGACAATCATAATTATATTATGGTTTCTAATTACATATAATTAGTTTGAAATTAATTCCTAACTGTAATTTATCACTCTCAAATGATAAAATGTCGCTGTTTACTAAAGAGTGTAAAATAGTCCCTCCGCGCATTCTTCTCTATGCAGTGAGTGATGAGGCTGATGAAAACTAATCACCATTTTCCCGGAATCTGGGTAAGATTATAATAATGTGCACATGTGTATTGCACTAAATCCACGTTCGAAAGCTTGCTCATGGCACTACATTATTACACCGGTCAATGGATCAATCAATGTGCACTCATTTTACCTTCTCAATTCCCTGGGGACAATACAAGACATTCAGTAAGTCGTAATAATAATAAGAGCAATGACAAACATGATGTGACAAATTATTTATATATATTATTAAAGCATGTTTTAATATGTTGATGTTGTAGTTACTTGGCTCAATGCGATCTTTTGAAGTATTTAGATCATTAGATGTTTCTTTAGCTATTCTGGGGTGGCCAGGTCATCTAACTATTGCATGTCATTAAATAAACATCTTGGCTATATTCTACATGTAATTTTATAAATTTTGCATGACATATTATTGAAATATTCAGTAATCTACATCACTACTTCTAAATTTGTACTGAAAATGAAGTATGGCTGTCTACCTCACCGTTTCAGTCTATTGGTGACCGACAGTTTCCGGAAATCTTGGATTTCTGAGTTATTTTTTGGTTATTAACTTACTAATTTTTAAAATGGAAATGCTTGTATTTAACCATATAATAACATATTAAATTATCATATTTTAGAAGTAGTTTCCTTTAACAATTGTCTTGGAACCCTGGACCAAGTCCCACTGTGGGCCGAGTTGTCCAAGAACTCTAGGCCGAGCTGACTCACATTGGCATACACATTTACTATAGATCTTCATAAAACATCAGTTACATCAATGTGTTTTTACTGATATTTCTGATGTCATCAAAATATTGATATCAGCTGGGGTGCGTTCAATGGAGAATATTTATTCTATGTATTAATATGCGAGCCGTTCAGTGAGCAATACGTATGCACATGTATGCATACACTTCAATACGGGTTTGGACTGCGTAGCGTTTTGTATGAAAACCCAAAGCATGAAGGGAATGGACGCATGCGCAAACCGATTTCCTGCTATTTTCCTACTAACCTGTTCAGCGATATCAAGATGTAGAGAAAAGTATTGTATTGTAGTGTATTGTATTGTATGTATTACCTCCATTGAACGCACTTCTGTTTATGCAACCAATTGACTGTCCACAAATAGGAATATTGTGACATAACCTTTCAGTTTTATGATTTCATCAGAATTCAGTTCTATCTGGGTCATGACTCTTGTACATTGATAGTGTTCTTTTTATTTTTCATTCTTGAAAACAAAGAATAATAATATAAACAAAATATGTCTGTAGCAAACAATCCAAATTTGGCGCCATCTTTATTCAGACAGGAAGTTTAACTAAAAGTTGTTTACGTACAACTAATCACTATATTTAAATCCATTTATAAGTTACTTTGAGAGATGGTACATGTAATATAACATGAGTTAATTACAAGTTAACTGCAGTTAAAAAAATATATGTTTTTTTAAATTTAATGACAAACTGGCAAATATTATATATAATATATAATATTCGATGCAATTATTATAATAGGTTTTCGGATGATATTTGCCGGTATTAATGATGGCGTCGACAGATCAGAAAGTTTGGGTGTAACTAATTTGGTTACACTTTTCTATCATTATTCTTCACAAACTAATTACGAAACATAATGCGCACTGTTCTTATGGTGGCGGAGAAGCCATCTCTCGCTCAGTCTCTGGCCAAAATATTGTCTAATGGCGCCATGAACTCTAGGAAGGGAATGAATGGCGCTTGTTCTGTGCACGAATATAGAGGCACTTTCAAAGGAGAAGCTGTCTACTTCAAAATGACCTCAGTATGCGGCCACGTTATGAGCTGCGATTTCATGGGAAAGTACAATAAATGGGATAAAGTTGATCCGGTATGTTTCCTAGAGCAAATATGTGAACCCAAATGTGTTGTCAAATAATTTCGAATTCCTAATGTATTGTTTTTCAATTTGAACAGTTAGGTCCACATTCCCCAATTGAGGGGTGGACTGAACCTGTTGAATGCATGTCGTTTCGCCCCCTGTACACTGCGCCACCAACCCATGGTCCGTTCGCCCCCACCATATTTTTTTAGCATGTCCCCACTTTCACCCCAACTATTATTTACTGCGAACATATCACACTAGCCAGACGTATTTACCTACATATTGTCATTTCTGATCATATTGAACTAAAGGCTGACTGTTTGTCCTGGTAATTACAACAAATAACATTCCTTGATATACAATTAACATACATCACTGGTCAGACATGACCTACATTCCATTCTGTTTCATGCAATTTGCTTACAAGGGAATCAAATGAAGGATATTATCCTACAATTTTATGAAGATTTCTGTAATATGTCAAGGTGACACACATGCTTTAATAATGTGATTTTTCAACCAATGTATTTGCGAAGAAGTTAGACACAGCAGCACGGCTACGTGTGTACTTCAATATGTGTCCTAATTAAAACACAAGATAACCAAGAAAACATTCTGAAAGGGAACAAATGGAGTTGGGGAGAAACATCATTATAGTATATATATCTTCAGTTGCATCCAGGAGGTAGAAAGTTCAACATATTAAGATTGAAATACTTATTACTTGGAATATTGTAGTAATAGTATTCGGTAATTTCACATTCGACATTGCACAAGGTCACACATTAGCAGAGCTACTTGTCCGCCAATCAGTAGCTAGCCCGGACCAATTAGCGTCTAGCCTGTTCAGCTGTGGTGTGCATCTTTCAGCGTATTTGGTGATAGCTTATATAGACAGATTCTTTATCAATGATGCAAAGATTCTGACTTATATATTTTGGCTAGGTAGTAAAAAATAACAAATGGTAGAGTTTTTTTTGTTTTTCATTCTATAAACTAATTACTGAGATGACAGCCGTGGAAAGTCGTGTAACTCTGTTTGCATGCATCTTAACATGTTAACAGGCAGAAGTTTGCCACTCTTTTATCTTAATTATCGCAGCAGGGATTGTGAATGTACCAAATTACACAATTCTTGCAATTTAAAATTACATGGTTGTATTTAGTGAGATTCGATGAGCATCATATGAAATGTTCTCAGAAGTCAAGTTGAAAAATTACTTTTAAACCATGGTACTTAAATCCCCCCCCCCCTGCAATGCATGACGATTTGAATTGAATTTACTGTTTTACAGGTCGAGCTATTTCATGCACCGATTCTGAAAAAGGAAGCAACACCCAACCTTCATATGCCTGCATTTTTGAAAAAAGAGGTAACAGAACAAACAATTGATGCTTTCCGCCTTCAGAATCAAACAAAATATAAACTTATATAGTGCTGGTTTCCAGCATAAATATTGATGAAAACAAACTAGTTTAGTGAGTCATCTAAAAGTGAAAGTATAGTAATCATATATATATATATAGGGAATCAAATAACAATGATCTAAATATAATAAGCAAACAAAATAAATAATAATAATAATAATAAAGGTCGACTATCAATATTGTGTCAGAAAGGTAACACCTTTATTATTATTATTATTATTATTATATTTAGGCCATTGTTATTTGATTCCCTGGTTTTACATACTTTTCAGACCAGCGCCTGAGTTTTTATTCATCGCCAAACCTAACGCATGTATTTACTCAGGTCCCTAGTCATCAAATCTTATCATTTTTAAAGGCAATTGGTCTATATGGAAGGTTTTAAATTACTTATCAACTACATCAACCTATTAAATCAAATACTAGTACATAATTTTACTATTCATCTAGAATTTTAACTTGCCTTTTTTTGCATGTTTTTCATGCTTCTTCGTTGTTAAAATGCATATAGTAAAGTAATTAAATGTTTAATCGTCGCAAATGGGTGCAAAATTTCCGCAACGACGTTAAACTCCATAATCACTCACTCACCGCTGACCCATTTTCTTCCACTATGGAAAATAGAAATAATTATTTTCATCATATTCCGCCGACAGCGTACCAGCCTTTTGAAAATTATAATAATAAATGGTGATGGAATAAGTTGTATTAGCGATCACTGGACGTGAACAAACTACAAAGACCGGCAGGCAAAATTATCACAGACAAATTTGTAATCCATGTAATCAAATAATTATGGCCTTGTTATTATTATTATTACTTTTATTATTATTACTTTTATTATTATTATTATTACTTTTATTATTATTACTTTATTATTATTATTATTACTTTATTATTATTATTATTATTATTACTTTATTATTATTATTATTACTTTATTATTATTATTATTACTTTTATTATTATTATTATTACTTTATATTATTATTATTACTTTATTATTATTATTATTACTTTTATTATTATTATTATTACTGTATTATTATTATTATGGTGATGTTCCAGGGTCAGGGTGTAGACTATCTGGTGTTGTGGCTGGACTGTGACAAAGAGGGGGAGAACATCTGCTTCGAGGTAGTGGACTGCGTGGAGCCCATGATGAACAGAATGAACGGACAGGTGAACACAGAGAACGGACCAGTGTGTCATCTTGCAACATTATTGTTGACCGGGATATTAATAAGTACAGCTGGCCCCCGTTTCACAACGGCCTCCTAACTATTTAGGAGCTCCTAAACCAGTCATAAACGTTGTCACCTCGTACCAAGTGTTTCACGATGACGTGACAAGTCTTATCCCTTCTTTAATCGGCATCTAACTTAGGAGGTGATAAACTGAGTCATAAAGTTAGGAGCTCCTAAATTTGGGATGTGGTTGTGGAACGGGGGCCAGGAGTATACGTTTGAGTGTGGATATTGGCGGATTATGAAAGAAGCATGTCTGGTGTTGTAATCTCGTGACAGTTTGTAGTTCTAAATTCTTCCACTATCACTGGGCTTTATATGCCTTCGGATGTGCTTCAAGCTTTCAATATCTGGACTTTATATGGATTTGGGGGCAAATAAAGTCCAGCTGGCAAATAGCGAGCCATGATTTAATTGAAGGAAATAATATGAAATGTGTCTGTATGATGATGATTAACATAAGCCGTGCTTCAACTGCAGCAAATCTACCGTGCCAAGTTCAGTGCAATCACGGACACCGACATCAAGCGGGCGATGCAGACGCTGGGTTCGCCCAACAAGAACGAGAGTCTGTCTGTGGATGCTCGCCAGGAACTGGACCTCCGCATTGGCTGTGCCTTCACCAGGTTCCAGACCAAGTTCTTCCAGGTAGGTTTATATATATTTTTTTATTATATTAGGTTTAGACCGCTTTCAAGACTCTTTCACTTTTATCACGCCTTCTCAGCTATGGGCACGTGGACCTCAGAGCAATGCCTGGTACTGACAGAGCAGGGATGATAACTGTATTGCCACACTACAGTCACCACATCCTATCAATATTGCGTCAGAAAGGTAACATTCGCGAACATTTATGCCTTATGATTTGAACCCCGGTGCCTTTGGCTCCGAAGTCTAACATTCTACCATTACGTTACGCTTCTGGCCTCCGTTCCACAGAACAATTGTAGCACTACGAAAGTCGTAACTCCTTAGCAACTCCTTGCTAACGTAAAGGAGTTACATCTGTCGTAGCGCTACGATCGTCGCAAATGGGTGAAAGATTCCCGCAGCGACGTTAAACTCCATAATCACTCGCTCACTAGTGCTACAATTGTTCTGTGGAACAGGACCCTGGATGAGAGAACATGCAACTTTTTGGTCACCCTTTTTATTCATGACCTATAGACATGGTGCATAGTAGTACACGGGGCGGGTGGTAGCAGTGGTAGAACAGTTGGACTTCGGAGCCAAAGGTTCCAGGTTAAAATCCAGCCCCGGGGGCCCGGCATCAATGTTCACGAAAGTTACCTTTCTGACGCGATATTGACAGGATGCGATGTCTGTAGAGTGGCAATGCAGTTATCATCCTTGGTCTTGTCAGTACCAGCCGATGCTCGCAGGTTTACTGCAACATTCAGCGCTACAGATTTGCGGGTTTCCTCCTGCCCTAAACTAACAAGTCATGATATAAGTGAAAGAATCTTGAAAGTGACTTAAAACCCCAATCAAAAAACAAAAAAAACAAAAAAAGAACTAACAATGTTGACTCCTCAAATTTCTTGTAAATTTTTTATTACAAATTTGTTTTATTGATGCAAGCTTCCAACCTTTAACACTTCATATTTTATTTACGCTACAGTAGATAAACTGTACAGCATTAACCACTTCATTGCTACAGTAATTAGAGAAGCAGGTGAGGTCAACTTCTCCATAAGCTCTTGTTTCAATAATGTAATGTTAAACCATTGATTCATCTTGAAAGACTGATTAGTAAATTCTAACGGAGGGTGGGTTGTTTACACTTCATGAAAAAAATGTACCTAGAAATCCAGAGTTGTGGCATAAGAGCAGATGCTGTGTCAATGAGGTCTGTATTTCTCTTCAATATTGCCCTAGCAGTCAAACAAGGTCCTGTTTGGTGCATTAGCATCCCATCTGGTAACCAGCGAAAAGAATTCCTCACTCAATGATTATTCTGGCTTTAAATTAGCTCTTTTTGTAAGGGTATCTATTGCGGCACGGTGTAACGGATCTCGGAGAAAATTGTCTGCTGCATTGAAAAGAAATACATTTGAGAAAAAGTTGCCTTCTGACTTGATGGAAAAAAAACAGTCATTTATTTACATTTGTCTCTGTGGTTTTCAAAATGGATGACAGGTATCTGTTGGAGACCCATCTACTGCATGCTGGGAGGGAGATATTGTTTCGTGGAATCTGTTCTGCATGTGCCGCAGGAATAGATGCACCTAGCTTTTCAAATTTGAGTGATGTTTTGGGAAATCACCTGTACAATTGAGTCGTTAGTCGCAATTACGGGTCTAACATTCTAAAGAGTTTATTTTTTCATTTATACTGGTTCCATTCATTTGATCTGGATTGTAATATAGCATTACTAATGTATTGTAACCATCTCCAATATCTTCACTGAAAGATTGCTCTCATTAGTAATAATCACGCTGTGACAATTACGGAAAAAGTAAATGCTTTTTAATCTTAATGTGTTGAATTATCTTGGGAAGCTAAAATTGGATTCTTTCTAGACCCCTGGTAGTGCTTCATTTTGTAGCTTCGACTACTTGAAGTATGGCAGTCATGACTGGACCCAGAAAATGTTCAGAATTGAAACTGTATGAGATATGTCTGAGCTTTACATGTGTGTAGGCAAGTATTTAGTCCAAGACCTCTGGGGCTGCCCCTGTTGGGGTAACTTATGGTATTGCTGCCAACTGTTAGTGACACCATCAGTTAGTGGAGCCAATGTGTCAAACGTTCAGTTTGCATTATGAGTCGCACTATCATTGGCCAAGTGCAAGAAGTCATGCTGTTGTTGTGAATTTAGAGTGAATGAGTCCAGTACACAATTCTTAGCAAGAGATAGCGATAGTCACACTATCATTGATCAATCAAAGAGTCACACTTGTCATTGGAATGAGTCATTGAGTCACATAATCAATTAATAGCATTATCCAGCACACTATCATGGACAAGAGAAATAGACTATCTTTGAGAAGAATCATTGAGTTACACTATCATTGAAAAATGATCAATTGGTCACATTATCATTGGCACTATTTTTGGTTAATGTTAATGAGTCACTTTATTGAAAAAGATTGAAAAAAAGTCACGCTTCACTATCATTGGGAAGACTACGTGTCACTATCATTGGGAAGGTTCACTGAGCCACTGAGGTTCACACTATCATTGGCCAAATCCAATAAGTCACACTATCATTGAGAAGAGCCAATGAGTCACATTCTCAATAGGCATGAGGAGTAGTGTTCACCCACTTTCCTGTACCACCCACCTTGCTGTACCACATACCTTCCAGTACCACACCTGGCGCCTGTACCACAGAATGATCATAACGATCTAAGAGTCATAGCTCCATGTTAATGTATGGGAGTTTCCACTCTCCTAGTGCTATGACTCGTTCTATAGAACAGAGACCTGGTTACTGCTACCCCACTGTGTGTTGATCATCATTGAGGAAGTTTGACACTTTGACATCCAGCCCCTCACCAGCACGGTAATAACTAACGTCTTTCAGGTATTTCAACTGATTTATTGTTTTTGAGGATTGGTTAAACAGTCTGGGAGAACAGTGGCAGTAAACGCAGGCCATCCATGGACTGTCCACGATTGTCAGTAATAGATTACTGTGGGAGATGTGAGCTTGAATAGGACACCACTCTGGCCACTAGCCGCGGCACCTCCAACAAAGCCATGTCCCCTGGTAACTGGATCAAGCCAGTGTTATTATTGGAAGGAAATCTCTGTGAAAACAGTGTCTGCATTAAAAGTGGACATCAGCAATATTAGATGTCTTATCAAACATTTGCGTCTGAGGAGGGAGATCTTGGGGAAGTCGGTCGCCCAGAGTAACATGGGTTTGTATGTGATTGGGTTTATCTGAGGGTGGGTTTATGCAAGTGGGTCTATCTGAGTGTGGATTTATATGTGATTGGGCCTATCTGAGGGTGAGATTATACAAGAGTGAGCCTAGCTATGGGTGGGTGATTGGGTCTGAGAGTGGGTTTATATGAGAGTGAATCTATCCGAGGGTGGGTTCATATGTCATATTTATTAATAACAGAAATAAAATACAAATATTAAAATTTGTGTAAAACATTGACTTCTGGTTGCCTGTAGCTATCACCCATCCGTTACCAGTCATTACCTTTAAACATACCCTAGCTTCAAACAACCCATGTAGTTACTCGGTAGTGTAGGAGCTCATCAGCTTGTGATTCACGCAAAGCCACTGTAGCTGGATAAAATGTCCTACATGTGGTTACAAAGATGGATAATCTGGGAAATAATGGCTGCATACAGCATCTGTTATCAGACTTTGCACACTTCAAATGCATTTCGAACAGTCCTGAAAACCCTGCATGAATCCGGAAGACAGTGGTATAACGACCGTCTGATTTGGCACCCATACCTGAATTTTTCAGAAGTGTTGATTGGAACGGTCAGAAATACATCCAGGTGTGTGTATAATTAGAAACGTGCATGACATGATGAGGAACAAAGACGTTTTATCAAAGGAAATAAAATACTTATTTTTCTTTGATGTTAAGAACATATTAAAGGCTATGGCAGAGATAGTAGGAATCTTAAAGCTCATAGGAGTGCATGCATACCTCAGATCTTACTCAAAGAAAGACAATTCTGCAAAGAATTCGACAAAAATAATGTCATTAAATGGTTTTCTTTACAAAGGATATGTAATTCTTTCAGATACAAGTATGTACAAACATTCGCCAAATGAGCAATGCTAAGTTTTCAATGGATGAAATTTGTCAAAGAAACTGTTTTTCACTAAACATTGTGGATATCAAAGATGATATTTTTCTATGCATATTAAGTCAATTATCGTAATTTTTACGTAAATCTTTTGTTAATGTCACCAACACTGTGTTTCAAGATGCACTGAGATGTAATCAGCTTATGATAACAGCAGTTCTGCTGTGCTGCACCACTGTGTCTCAAGATACACTGAGATGTAATCAGCTTATGATAACAGCAGTTCTGCTGTGCTGCAACACTGTGTCTCAAGATACACTGAGATGTAATCAGCTTATGATAACAGCAGTTCTGCTGTGCTGCAACACTGGATGACAACACTCAAGTTTATGTTTGCGATTAATATGGCTGTACGCTTTCAAGTGAAGCAGAGAAATCAACTTCTTGTTGCCGTTGACGATTAGCTGATGTTATTTTTTGCTCACATTTATCTCAGACATATCAAAGATTGTCACAACTGCTGCTAAATTAACATCATTGGAGATGCAGAATTTCAAAACCTCGGAAGAAAATTGGCCCGAAAATTCCAGTATTATCATCCTTGAGAATTTTTATGACGTCTGCTGCCAGTGTAGCTTTGAAGCACATTTGCAGGAACGATTTTGAGGAGCAGCACCTCTTGAAATGTTCTGTTCAGCCATCGTGAAGTAGTTTGAAGCCCGGTTATCTTCTCTTCAGGAACTCTTCAGTCTTTTACTTATTTACCTTCTGGTTTGGCTTCCGCTGATAAAAAATATCGTCCAATGGTCGCCTCCCTCTGAGGACACTCTGTCGTCTTTTATTGCGACATAACCATAGTACGAGTTTTTTTTATGATATTGCAGTTATGGTAGTGAATTATATTCACATATGTTTATAGAAACAGCCACACTTTGAAGTGTGCGCTAAAACGAGCAGTTGGTGGGGTTGTAAGCAAAACTAGGATTTAAGCGTCTTCTCGTACGGCAGTGTTGTTCTCGTAAGGCAGCCTTCTCCTAATAAGACAGCTTTTGCTCATATCTCCGATTTCTGTTCATCTCGGTGTTCTCTTCTGTGTTCTGTTCTCTGTTCTGCATTCTGTTCGATCCCTCAGAAGCTGTTTATATGGTCTTGTGATCATTGCACACTAAGCTCGTTAACTTCTTTGCTCAATGTAAAGTAATTAAGGTTGAGGACTAAACGAATCTCTGGTATGTTCATTGGTAATTAGCTTATAGGATTCATGATATTCATATTTTCAATAGTATGATGAACAATTTTACATATTTCATTGATATTGGAATATATGTAAAGGCTCTATGAGTAATAAATTGGTAATGTGCAAGAAGAAGTGTATGACAATTTACCATTTATTAATATTCTACATCATACATCCAGTGCTTCTGTATATAATGTCCGGCATCCTATGTCCTATATCCTATGGTCCTGTGTTCTGTTCCATATCCTATTTGTCTATCTTATGCTGCCCTGGCACTTCTGTCCAAAGCTACGTAACTCTAATGTAACATTAACCCCAACCTTAGCAATGGTGTAGTCTATGCTGAATATTGCTATGTGCCTTTTATCCAATCTGTCTATCCTGTATACTAAACGTTGTCCAATGTAAAACTTGAACTACAAAAGAACTGGAAAACACTCCATTTTTGTTTTTAACTCCAAACCTAAGTTATGTGCTATACCACTATATCTGTCTGTGTAAACAAAGCTAAGTAAGATTTCACGTTTTTCACGTAAGCCATTTACGATTGAACTTAAGTGCGTGGCAATAATAACCTCCAAGTATATCTTTGTTTAAGAAAGCAGTGTTTATCCCTGCTAAGCAGTTGTCAGTGCATCTCCACAATGGGGAGGGAGTCGCCAGTCGTACATATTCCATCACCATACGAGATTGGTTTACATTTTGTTTACTTTCTGTTTACATGTTCTGGTGAACTTGTGGAGTTTGTTTACTCAAAGTCCCGGGTACAAAACTTTTCATCTGCACTTTTCTAAATTTGTTGGTAGGAGAGATAACTTTTTCTTCATGATTTTCTAGAAAGAATTAGAATCTAAATGCATCGTAAGTTAAAAAATTTAAATTTAGAGTGCTATCTTGGGTGTTTTGATTACAATTTTTCTTCATGATTTTCTTGAAAGAAGCAGAATTTGCATCTTTATTTTTAATATTGAAATAAGCGATATCTTAGTGATATGCTTATGATAGGAGGAGAACCCATAATAATTAAATTATATAGTAAAACACATGTTATGATTTATCTACACTATATATGGTACCTTAATACCAATAAACATGAAATATACTGCTATTTATAATAGTGTGCAGCCTGGCAAATTGTCACGTTTTTTTCTGATGCAGTAACTATATTTTGAGCATTTGTAAATGCCATTATACACACACAAGCACTGTTTAACCTTGTTTACATCCTTTGCTAGCCAAGGCTGTTCCTAGCGACATTGAAAATATCGAAGATCACATTATATTTGTATATGGGTCATAAACAAAAACAGATGTTGATATTTAAAGAGAACGCCAGAGAAATATACATAAAGTTAACAACTGGTTACTATACAGTCTATATTGGTAGTATAGACATCCAGAATTAAAATGCATATATAATACGTAGTATGTATTATATATCATGTAAATTGGATATTGGATACATATATGTACAACTTTAAAGGGAAATAGATATTGTTTAAATAAATACAATTACAGGAACAAGCACTTTAAAAGATTTGACCGCATTTCAAAACTTGTTGTAAATTGTTTTGACTAGAATTGGATGATTGTAATGCATAATGACAGCTTGTCATTACATGAGAGTGGCATGTGACATGTTTATACACAAACAGCATGTACATTTCCTCATATCTGACCTGTTGCACTGATGCAGCCTTGAAAGTTCTGTTAATGAGGGCAGTTAGTAATAGTAGAGTGTAATTATGACATTTAGTAATATAGAATGTTATAAACATTTTATGTACCAGATACAATATTATCTAAATTTTAAAGGAATATATGATCTTGATTTGTTGTTTCTATCATGGCAATGCAGTAACACATTTTGTTGTTTCTATCATGGCAATGCAGTAACAAGTTGGTCTGTCAGTACCAGCCAGTACTTGCAAGCTTACTGCAACATGGATGTTGCATTACTGCAACATGGATGTTGCAGGTTTCCTCCTGCCCTAAATTATTAAGCCATGATTAAAGTGAGATAAAGCAAAGTTGATTAAAACAAATACATTGTTATTATGTGTTAAGTACAATGCTGAATATAGCAAACATGTTAGACAGTGCTAGATAATTATTACAAACAGATTGTTAGACGTTATTAGGTGCATTGTTGGTTATAACAAACATATGAGACTGTGTTTACTTTGATTTCTAATAACGAACTGTTTGCTACCATTTCTAATAACGACTACCATAATGAATAATGATATGTTTATTCATTTATTGCTTTAAGATACATAATACATAAATGGGATTATGTTTTTAAAGACAATACTCGTTCTGCTTCCAAACAAAGATGTCCTGTTGTAAATAGCCAATTATCAACACAACATATTTAAGAACTATTGATAACTGTTCCTACCAAGTTTACCCAAGTCTTTGGTACACAATCTCGAAGGAAGGGTTGTGTGCGTCTATCATACTAGTAACTAGTGCCTGCATGAATGAAGTTCCTCCACAAATGTTATTAGACTTTCTCAATGAGCGCTATCTCCAATCGCTAGACGAATGTCTGAATGAACAGGCCAAGGTTTCTAATCAGTTCACTTATTGTTGCCTTATAGTAAACTCAAACCTGGTGACACAGGAATATTTACTGAAGGAATGAGGAATATTTACTGAAGGAATGAAAGTCCAGCAACATGCCATCGGCCACATGACCAACTTGAAGTTCAATGACTTTGCCAAATTTACCTGGTGACCTTGTAAATATTGAAATATTTCGGGATTCATTTTTAGTGTTGTTCATGGTAGGATTTTTTTTCAGATTTCGTATTTGTCCTCAAAGTACGATGAGATAACATGTATTCAGATATGTGTCACTGACTTTCAGTTTACTGTTATAATATTTGTGCTTATTTATGTTAAGAGACGGACACAAATTATGATATCAGTCATAATAATAATGATGGTATCAAATAAGATGAATGGTCCATCTGTGCAACATTCAGCACTACGGATGTTGCGGGTTTCCTCCTATCCTAAAACTTACAAGCCATGATAAAAGTGAAAGAATCTTGAAACTGGCTCTAAATCCCAATAAAAAAAAATACATGTAAAAAATGTTTAAGTATGGTAATGAGTAATTTAGACTCGGTAGTACACAACATTCAGTCTGATGTTTGGTAAAATGAAACAACATCTCTTGCACTAAATTATTTAAAGTTCTACCTTTATTCTATTACATTTATCTGGATCATTGCTTGTTTTGCGATTACGGACCTGTAATAACAATGTCTCTATTTCTTTTCAGGAATTATCAATATGTTTGGAAGATCGCGAGACTGGTTTACCTTTGAGAGGTGAGTACAAAATCTTTTTCTGTAATTTTATTTTTATTTTGTTCCATTTTGCACATGTATATAGGCATATTATGCATATATCATGTACAGTATTGAAGCTATTACAGAGTAATTATAATCAGCTGTAAATACAGAATCTTGTTCATTATTCACCAATTAGTACAGTGTAAACTACCATACTGCAATAACCACCAATAAGCTTATTGTATATGACATTACTATCTGAAGTAATTACATGTAATTCAAAATACTCCAAACATTGGATAATGATTCTGTAACATGTCAGATTCCATAACTTTTCATAACAAAAAATACATTCAGGTGATATGTTTTTAATCCGAAGACAAAACACAACATGCCAGGTATATTTGATAAACCAGTATTGCACAAACCTACAATAATGTTGCTAATTGCAATCGTATCTCGCCCGTGATATATTACATGATATACATGATATAACTGGCAGATGCCAGTTGCCTAACACTCAAGAGCTTCTCAATAGCGTTGTGATGTAACCAGTTGACTGAAGTTCTTTTCAATCACTGTAATGTTAGCAGTTGATCAAGAGTCTGGTATATGGGGGGGGTCTCAGGAGAGAAAGGGGGGGAGGGTAGGGATTGAGAGCTCAGGCTCAGCTGATCTTGAAGCCTGTGTGGGGTAATTTATCAACAATGATCATCAAACTGGCTAACGCAGAAAGTTACCCACGGAATAAGAATGGATAGCTTCTCAGAGAGAGGCTAAACCCTGAGGAAATTAAATTTTCATGTGTAAATGCTTTGCGACATGATTTTAGATTTATGTGGAAATTTTAATTGGGTAAAAGGCAAGAATAATGTTCTCGGTAAATAACAATCAAAATTATACTCATGTTGGGAATTAAGCTTAGAAGCATTCAGCCCTTGATGAGCATTAAAATATTTAGTGCCAATTATGAAGATGTTTATGATCAGTTTAATTCACTGTGTCTCTGCTCATTTAGTTTATTGCATAATTAAACAGAAATTGAGGTATGAATAGCAGATCCACATGGTTTCATTACAAACTGTTGCACAAACCAACAAAGAGTTCAAGTATTTAACAAAAAAAGCTTAAAATATCTTTTTAAACTAATGGAAATGTTCTTGTTAAAAAAATTACTAAGCAAATAATGTTAATTAACACATAATGTTATTTTGTGTCTATGTACCCAATATTTTACTGACATCTTTATTTATAATTTATTTCTATGCTTTCACATAGGCCTTTCTGTAGTAGCACTTCCCCATATTAGTCGATTAGTCTGTGGATTCACATTGCTAACTTCCTGAAACCCCTGCCAGGGTATTTCACTGTAATATTAATATAACCTGGAAGTTGCCATATCCTTAATTAGTTGTCATTTTCATTGGCTGGAGGCGGCCATTACAGGTCTCAACATATTTCTTGAGAAAATTGAAAATATTACAGTTTAAAAAACATTAATTCATTAAAAAATGGTCTTGACATTAAATTGTAATTTGTTCTAGGTTCAAACTCATTAGTAATTCCATTGCATCTGTTTATCATTAACCTCAAGCAAGGTCTATTAAATTCAATACGGCTGCATTTTCTGTAGTTTAGGCTGCCTTGGTCTTATATCATCGTAATCAAGGGATGATGCTATGATATTGCTATGGATGTTGCACATTTCCTGTTGCCCTAAACTGACAATATAAGTGAAGGAATCTTGAAAGCATTTAAAATAAAATAAAATAAAATTAAATATTGACTTTGATATTTTTTTTAATGTGTCCATTTGTGTAGAAAAGGCAGAGACTATGTACAGAATGAGGTGGCTGGTGTAGGCTATTTCAATTATAAATTCTTTATTGTTCATTGGATCGATTCTTTAATAGGCACTTAATCATTTATTTAAGTCTTTATTTAATTTTCCCCGAGCCGTAGCCACAGTTGACTGGCTCGGTCTCAGACACTTGTTGGAAGTTATTGTATGGAGGTCCTACAGACTTGCCTCATCCCAGTGTGTCCATAAACCATTAACTACAGCATTCTGTGATCACAGGAATATTTATGACATTGATGGTGTAATATCCATAAACAATTATTGTGGAATGAGAGGAGCATGAGGTGTTGTGTGAGTCACGGGGATGGTGTGTGAGAGCGAGTGGAGAGAGAGAGAGAGAGATAGAGGGGAAGGGGTGGGGGGAGAGGGAGGGAGAGAGAGAGAGAGAGAGGGGGGAGAGGGAGAGAGAGAGGCAGAGAGAGATAGGGGAGGG